>JAHBMJ010005736.1:0-57500 GCA_018398765.1 Chromera velia | reverse complement strand
TGCAGTCGGAGGGCGGCGGTTGTTGGGACAATTAATGGGTCGTTTCACTCATTTTCTCTCTCATTTTCTGTTTTCTGCATGGATCCTTCTTTCATGCACACTTAATTCGCTTTCTTTTCGGCACTTGTTTTTTTGTATTCCTGCTTGCGCCGGTCCTTTGCCTGACTCGAAAAAGGAGACGTTTGGGCGAGGAGCGGGAGAGGCGCTTTTCAGGCCTGAGGACGTGGGAGGGAGTCGTTGGCGGAGGTGGTCTGCAGGCAGGCCGGCACTCCTGCTGAAAGAAAGATCTGCAAATAAGCCAAAAAAGAAAGGAAATTACACCTAGTTTCTTCTCCCCGCTTCGCTTTAAATTGGGGGGGGGCTGTGAGTCAACCCAGTAGTTGGCCACACACACAGACGCACACAGACACACACACACACACACACACACACAGAGAGAGAGAGAGAGAGAGATGCAGAAGAGGAGGGGGGTGGGGCGTTGGTTTGTCTGTCTGTATGTCTTTCTGTTTGTTGAGATCCGTCTCTCTGTAAGCTTCTCGAAAAATTGCAGAATTTGATTCGAGAGAGCTCGTTACCAAATGAAGCACAAAGTCTGCCGTTGAGTTTCTGTTTGGGTTTCTGTATGGCCCCCTCTGACCGACAAGCCGTGAGCAAAACATGTCTTGTCACAGTCTTGAAAAAATGTCTTTACCGCCTAAAATGCAATGTTAGCATGGATGTTTTAAACTGCAGATGTTTGAATTATGTTTCAATCAGTTGAATCATTATTCAATCATAATTTTAGCATGTATGAATGAATGAATGAATTGAGGCGCTAGTTGAGGCGGTTAAAGCCGGTGAGCCACCACTTAGGCTCTGGCCAACCACGGGGCATGACATGCAATGTTGGTTTGTTAACTTTGAACCTAGCGTATTGACCCATTCACACATGACAACACGAAATGACGCTAATTTCGCTAGGCACTCCTCTACCGCCCTCATATCCGCCAGAGGCTGGAACAATGATATAAGAACGATCACCTTTCGGACTTTCTTTTCATTCTCCCCCACTCCGCTACCAGCGGAAGCTGCCACCCATTACGCAATTTCCACCCGATTCTCAATGGGCGCACGCTCCTTTACTCTGCAGATGATTTCATCAAGCTTCCGTCTCTCTCTCTCTGTGTTCGCACATTCCGTGAGCAGATGGATCTCATCATGAACTTTTCTGTCAGAGCAAGCCCGGCCAAGCCGGGCAGGTCTTCTCCAGCTTCCTCCGCTATACATAACCATCCGTCATCGCTCTCAGGAAAAGGCAGATGTTTACAGAGGATTTAAGAAGACAAGGAGACAGCGTGCGTATATGCAGATCGTTTTCTGTGTTTGATGGACGTGACTACCATTTCTTTTCTGCAAGATTCAGCAAGAAGGAACATAGAAAGCCTCTGTTGGGAGGGGTTCTCTCTTTGAAAATCAGTGAGGACAGCAAGAAGATGGAAGATTCTGTCTCTATTCCTGCTGCTTTCCTGTCTTCTAGCCCATTCACTAAGCCATTGATTCATCTGGATCTTGCAACACGCCTCTTTCCATTTGAATTTTCCTTTCTTTTTTGGTTTTTCTTGGCGTGGCTCATCTGTGTCTGCCAGGAGAGAACTGTCAAGGGGCACAGCCAGACGTTTGGTGGAGGAGACAAAGGGAGCACAAGAACCAGCGATGCAGGCCTCCCATACAGCCGTGGGCAACGCGCGTTATATAGATTTGAGAGACTGAAATAAGCTAGCTACTTGTTTTGTAAGCAGACAACCAAAAGGTTCCACACCAAAAGAGTGAAGAGAGAGAGAAACAAAAGAGTTATGAGATAAACCAAATGACCAGCAAATAAAACGGAGTTGCAATGCATTGAGACATTGGACATCTGACTGCCTGAGAGGGAGAGCTTCAAGACCAAACATTATAACGGGTACCCAAAGGGCTTTGAACAGTTGAATTCGAGAAAAAGGAGAAACAAAACCAATTAAAAAAAGAGTTCCAAATACACCCCCCAGAGCCCTTTCTACCAACTCAATTCTTGCTTTCACAGTTTTAGATAGATCCACCCCCTTAAAGATCCAGTTACATTCCAGTTGCCGAGGTATTTGTATTTATCAACATGTTCAACTAGCCTTCTATTAAAAACAAAAGGAGAAGTGTGCTCAATGAGGGGATCAGGGGAAGATAGTTGAAGAATTTTTGCTTTTTTCAAGTTTACCGTGAGACTGTGCTCATTGCAGTATACTTTGAGGCGCCGGAGTCTCTCCTGCAAGTCTACAGCTAGGTCTACAGCGCTGTGGGCAAACAACATAAGGTCATCAGCATATCCAATGCTCTCTAATAGTATCAGAGCTTAAAGTTTGGAAAGCTCGACAGGTTCCAAAACGCTCCTTCCTTCATTACTGTCCGGCTGTTCGTTCTCAGAGCTGAGCTCTAGGGCTTTGTGCAAATTATTTATAAACAGAAGAAAAAGAAGAGGAGAAAGAGGATCATTTTACTTCACGCCCGCTCCCTTTGACAAGCACTTGTCTCCCCCATCAACCCTTGCTGTAACATTACAATACATGGAATGAATCATATAGATGTCTGCCTGGCTGACCCCTTCATCCTTAAGTCTTTCTAACATTTTCTCTCTGGGCACTGTATCAAAGGCTTTGGAGAAGTCTACAAACGCTGCGATGAGGGGTTTCCTTTTATGCTTAGACTAGAGAATGAGAGAAGAGAGGGATACGAACGCTTCCCATGTCCCCACGCTCCTCCTGAAGTTTAGCTGTCTCTCATCGATCTTTGTCTCTTTACGAAGGCAGACGTCCATAAGAAGAGCAAAAACCTTACCCAGGAGACCAACAATGTAAATGGGCCTCCATTTTTATAGTCAAGGGAAGGGGGACCCTTTGGTACGGGAGCAATCCTCAGAACATTCCATCTATACGGCCAAAAGGAAAAAAAATGAAACAAATTAAAGAAGACAAAGAGGAAAAAGCAAGAAAGGGTTGAGCGTTTGAAGCAAAGAGCGAGATGTTTAGGGGCGATGTCATCAAGACCGGCAGCCTTATTCACGTTTATTCTTTTTAGGGTTTCCTCTATCAATAATATGTGCAGAGAAAAAGCAGGAGAAGAAAGAGGGGGGAACACAGGGCCAGTAGGGGCAGGAGGGAGTCCATCTCCCTTAAACACATGGGCCCGGGCCTAGAATTGAGAAAATGAATCAGCAGACGGTTTTACCCCTCTATTTTCCTCGCTTTTAGACTGATCAAAAGTTTTTGGACATGATTTAAATGATCAAAAGTTTTAATTTCAATTTAACTTTATCATCATCATCATACGCTATCGCCATCGGCCTATAAATAGGCGTCTAGCATTCGGTAGCAACGTACGAGGCAGTAGTAAGTAATCATCTTAGCAATATGCTATGCAATATGTAGAATCTTACAAAAAACTAGGTAAAGAATCTAGCTTTTCTTCAGTTTTATGTGTATTACTGGGACAGTATATTTTTAAAGATTGAAAAACAAATTGCTACAAGTTTCTAGAGGAGTTCCAATACTATACATATATTTATTATTATCAATTCAGTTCAATTCAAATTATTATTATATGCTATACGTGTACTGGCATTGCGATCAGTACTATAGTAAACCTATCAACTAGCCTATCAAAGTAAAGTTCTGACTCTAACTTCTAAGTAATGATACCTGAGCAAATCAATCAATCATAACAACGTTAATTGAGGTACGATCAGTCTTACTAATAGTTTCAATCTCTTGGTTAGTTTTTATGAATTATACGAAATCAATCAAGTTTGAATGCCGTTCACTAATTAACTTAAAAATATATAGGCCTTGCATTATAAAGTTGCATCTGCAAATATAAAAACAACTACCAAGAAAAATAATTAAATTATTATCATTTAAAGTGAATTTGAAATTCCAGATGAAATTAAGCTAGTTAGTTGGCTGCCTATACCAGATAAAGATAGCAATGTTATTAGGCATTGTCAGTGCGTTGATATGAACAGGAAACCAGAGTGCAAAACTGAACAGTTTCCACCCACACATCCATGCAAAACATGAATGCGCACACGCTCAGGCTTGTCAAAGTGACTGGGCAACCCAGAAAAGACGCGATCAACCATCTGAAATCTTTAGAAAATCCTTTTCATTCCCAGGAATCCTTCGAACCGAAGTGAGGGAAGTAAGGAGAGCATCAATGGTGAGCCTCTGCCTGACAACCGGAGACTTCAGCGAAGGGAAAGAAGAAAGGAGGGTCTCTGGTCGAGGAGCCTCCCAATCCTATTTGATGGACCATCGCCAAATTTGTCCAGCCTAGAAGTCTCCACACGGAGCGCACGGGAGAGAAGAAAAAGACTTTTCCTCGCTCCCATCACTCCCTCTTTGATGTCCACTCTTTTGCTCTCCAATCTCTACTCTCTTTTGATCGAGCAAGTGATCAACTTTCCCTTGAGTGTCTCCAATCCCCCATTCTCTCCCTGATTCAATTCCTGTCTCCTCGACTCCTACCATTCCCCCCCTTCCTTCTTACACGTTTGTTTTTAATTAATACAACTCGGAGGTCTCCCTCCACCCGGCTCTCTCATCCATTCAATTGAGCATTCATTGATTCATTTATCTACTTATTTATTTATTTATTCACCGGCCCATCCATCCATTCACCCCCACTGTCTTCTCAGCTGAATCTCTCAGTCTGCAACGCCTGCCAGGAGGGCTGCGGTCTGTCCTCCTGCAGGCATTGCATCAGGTGCAATGTTCAGGCTGTTCATCGTGTCACCCCCCAGAGCCCCCCCCAACCCCTTCCCGGTGATGCCGAATGTGGCTTCGAACTGGATGTTAGGCTGGTAGTCCCTTCTTTCGCTGTAGTAAGTCTTGTCGACTGAGTTCAGATCAAGGCTCAGTTGGCCGATCTGCGCAGTCAGACTTCTCTTTCGTGTCACGTTCGGACTGTCGGGGCGGGGCAGGTAGTTCATCATCGACCTGCTAAGATGGGAAGTCGTCCAACGGCGTGAGACGGCAACTTCGGGGCCGCACTTGGGTTTTGTGTCAAGGAAGTTCTGTGCAGTACCCTTGATGCTCTGACGGAAGGTGAAGGACAGACCACGGTCCAACATTCGGACCTGCAGGAAGAAAGCAGGAGAGATGGGAGAGTGCTTACAGAAAGACGGACGTCGGCATGACCACCGCGTGAAACAATCGCTTTGCGGATGGCCAAGCACACTCATCACCGGAAGGCGGGGGAGTTATTATACGAAAATGAAATCATTGTGGTTGGAGAAAGAAACATCAAGCAGCCAAGCAAGTGGTCAGTCAGTCCGTCAGTCAGGAAGGCAGGAAGGCAGGAAGGCAGGCAGGCAGACAGGGCTCTCTCTCCCCCCCCCCCCCCCCCCCCCCNCACACACACACACACACACACACACACACAGACAGAGAGAGAGAGAGAGAGGCTTTTTGTGCGAGAAACAAGTATATGTGTAGTTTCGATGGATTTCTGCTTTCGGTCATGAAGACAAACGGACCGGCAGGAGCGCTTCCGTCACTCCTTTCATCCCGCAGGCGTTCACTTCATTGTTTCCTCCTCACTTCCTCTACTGCTTCACTTTTCCCAACGACCCCTCCTGTCCACCGTCAGACTCCCCTTAGAATCGACTCATGCGTCGTCATGCACACACATAGTCTTATTTCATTCGTCTCAAATTCAAAATCCGCCATAGGTCTTCTTCCGTGCTCTACGCAACATCCCTCTGCTCACTTCTACACCTCACAAGACTATCCTGATAAGGAAGACCGAAATTGAGGCATCTCACAACATATATAGCATGCAGAAGAGAGCATACAGAACAAATACAGTGCAAATGCATACCTGGCAGAACTTGAAGTCCAAGACAAGGCTGTAGTCCCTCGAGACCAGGTTGCACACAGCCTTCACCATCGCCCTGATTGCATCCCTCACAACATCCGGTCGGACGTAGCAACCGGCAGCGATCGGCGCAAAGTTCAGATACTGAACCTCTCTGCCAATCTGATACACTGTGCCTGGGTTGGTGTACTCGCCCCTGAGTTCCTCCTTGGGTCTGAATCGGTGGAGCTTGTCTTGAAGTTTTGGGTCACAGACAAAGCAGGGTCGAAGAATGGTGCGGTCCTTGCAGAAATGGGAATCTGTATTGGTGGGAGTGACGTGTTGCTCAAATGTGAACGTGCCGAGCCCCTGGATGCAAACGCTTCTTGACTGCTCCAACTGTTCCTGGATGTAGTTGCACATAGCGTCCCATATCAGGAGGAGCTGGCGAGTGGAGTCCAGAGGGTTAGTGCCTTGGGACGTTCGGGACTGTGGCGTGTTGTGTTTCCCTGGGTAGTGATGAGGGTTCTTCAGCAGGTGGCTGACAATGCCGCGAACTTCCACGGGAGGCATTTTTCTTTGTTGTTTCGGTGCTTCGGTTTTGGGGGCTCTGGCTGAACCGTTTTCTCTGTCCACGCGCACAGGGTCCACTAAAAGACTGACAGTCTCAACGAACCGCAAACGGGTGCGTCTAAAATGTATACAATTGATTCCAAACAACAGCCTTCAAGTTGCAGACTGACTGTCGTCTTTACTGAAGATGCTGAAGCGTCTGATTGAATCCCAACTTCACAGTCTGCAGAGCGCTTTGCCGTTTGTATGCAAGCTCCGTCCACTTGATCCAAAACAGGCGAGCTGATCTGACACAGAATCGGTCAAGATGTATATGAAAACTATATACTAAGTTGTACGTATTTTAATAGTAACGTGCATATTTTTTGTATATTGCGTGCATGCATGCAATTATATATATGGTTTGGCTTCTTAGGTCCGCGAGTTTGTTGCGCGCGAAGGCATGCCCTGCCATTCCGGTGTGAGAATTAAGTTTTTGCGTCCTCGGAGGGCAGGTCGGGTATAAATCCGATACCCTAAAAGGTATTTGAAATTCACAAAAAGAATTTTCGCATAAAGATTCTCCGTGCATGTGATTTTCATATACTGCTGCCTCAGTGAACACCCAATAAGGCATTCACCTGAGGGTGGGTTACCGTTGGTGTGTGTCTGTAGTATCAACATTTTTAGCTGTATTATTATTATTATTATTATTAATCGGTCTATAGGCCATATTAATCTACACTGACCGTCATGTTAAAGTTATAGACACAATTACACACAGTAATATAACAAGTTTGTTCTAGTTTGTTTAATACGCGTGCTTGGAGCAGCTTGGCTATAATGATTTGCTATGATTTACATTTGGTTCAGGTGGGATGATTTTGATGATGATATATAGAAAAGTTTCTAGGCGACCACTACAAAAAAAAAATAATAAATAAATGTCAAAATCTCATTTTTAGTTTTCTTTTTTTTTTTTGGAAAGCTCTACATGTGTATGATTATGTCGCACGCCGTGGCTAGCGGCCCGTGGGCACTTGATTGAGTCCCCGCCGCAGGACCTCCACGCGCTGCGTATGCATGCAAAGCTTAACCAGCCAGTTGCATGCGTGCATCCTCAGCCGGCAACTTCGTTTAAATTCAGTCGAACGTCTGCAGTGGTTTGTCTGACCTTACGGTCTTTTTACCTCAAATATCAACTTCAATCTAGCAGCCTACTGTAAGCTACTTAGTGCGCCAAGCCATCTATCTGCCTTGCTATACACCTTTACTTGAGGCTGCCTTCACGTTCAAAAGGGTAGAAAAGCGTTTCAGCGGCTTTGGAATTCATAAGGTTAAAAAAGAGGTTAACATACGATCAGGCTTCAAATTTCCAATTCAGAACCATAACTTCAACCGTTCGAAAGTCCTGTCTACAAGCTAGATCTACAAGCGCCTATATTTTTTCACCCACTAATAGTTGTATCTCAGAAGCTTTATCTCCTTTTCTTAAGTCTCCTCACAAGCGACTTAATACGTCATTGACTCTCAGACTGACTTAGAGACTAAGTGAAATTATGTCAGTGTTGACCTAGGTGTTGACTTCAATTTTTTTTTGTCAGCGTGAACACGTTTAGAAACAAAAAAAAAAAACTAAATAGGGTAAATGCTCTGATTTTTTTTTATTTTTTTTTTGTATTAGTCGCCTAGAAAAGTTTTAATCTATTAATAAGTACTTTAGAGATAGACAAAAGTGGACCTAGCTGCCCAAACTGATGGTGGAGGTGGTTGATGACTTACTGATCTATGTCATATGCGCTTTAATTTATCTTTTTCATACGTTTGGGACCTCTCTTAAAAAGATCTCTGCATATTAATTGGGATTCATATAATTTTTAACTATTTGTAACTATTTGTGAGCCGATATATGGTATAATACTGTATAATACTATGACTAGTACTATAAGATATATATAATTCATTGATTAGTCATATGATTTACAATATAAAGACTATTACCTAGATAGAGGAGCGTCAAGTATGAGGTTGCATGAGAGAGAGAGCTAGCAGCAAGAGCAGCAACTAGGACAGAAGGAAGAGACGAAAGACGCATAGGCCAGACGCTAGGAACAAACTTTAAGTCAATGCCCCCCCCCCCAAAAAAATTACCCAGATAGAGTAGTAGAGTAACAGCTAGACTATATAACAGTCAGAACATGCTTTAAAAGTATTTAAGACATGCTGTCAGAACATGTAAGTAAGATTGCAACATTATTATACATTATTACGTCTCTGCCATGCCTGCCAGGGGAGACATACATGCTGTCTCCCATGTTGTAGTCATCTGTGGTTCAACACACTCAAAACAGCGTCCTCACCGAAGAACGCTCAATTTTGAAGCTGGATCATTTCACCCACAAGGCGTGATCTGCTGTACAAGCGCTCCACTCAGGGTTTAGCAACTATCAATCAATCAATCAATCAATAAAAAAAAAAACAGAAAAAGACGCTCAAGCATGGAGAGACATATTTTTGGCCCTCCAGGTGCTTTTCACATCAGAATCGATCAAATCATCTCTTCGCTAAAGAGATTCTGCTGCAATACAAATTATTGGACACATGAGATATTTAGGGAGGTGCCTTTGTCTCACACCTTTGCACCTCGTCCAAAAGTCTTCCAAAGAAACAAAAGAAATCACCAGAAAGTGCCAAGCTCATGAATAGATGCCGTCTGGTGTGTGCCCCTCCTACTCTACCTTCAGCGTTGTGTCTTCCTCTTTTCATCTGTCAAGAACGGCTTGGATCGCCTCCTTGGACAGGCCTGAATCTCCCCCCGCAGCCGCTGCAGGCTGAGAGGAAGAAGCAGAAGAAGAAGACGAGGAAGGAGAGGGGGAAGGTCTGCCGCGCCGTGCTCTCCTGACCCTCTCTTCCGAACAAACAAGATCCAACAGCCAGAGTACCTTCGCAGGAGACGCCAACCCCCCCCCTGTCAGATCACATGATGCCTTGATCACCTGCTGGGCCTGTGACTCTGTCACCTGAATGCTGTGCTTGGCAAACAGGTCGTCAAACACAGTGATCGCCATCTGCAACGCTGCAGCGTCTCCTGGCTACTTCACCCTGATTCTCTGACACACTGCTGTATCGACAAGTGTGGGGAATCCCTTCGTCTCCCCCTCTGAGTCAATCTTTTTCAACCCTTCCGGTCGAACACAGGCAATGAGACGGAGACCCTTCTTCTGTACTGTAACAGCCTCGACCAGAAGACCCGACAGTGCCAAGATCGCCCGACACGTCTGCATTCCCCTCATACAAGAGAGAAGAAAGGTCCTCAATAAAGAGAATCCTAGGGTGCCGCACTTGGTCTTATATATAAATTCTACCCCAATTTCGGTTATCTTGAATAGGAACCTAAATGATTGATATATACAAACGGCTGAAAGTACCAAATAAAACATATCATGCTGAATCATGTTGGATGGTTTATATTTGTGTAATCATGATGTTGGGCTACAAAGTGGTGTCTCAAAGTTGAACAATGTCATGTCGCCAGGTTTTGTTGGGCGTTGGGCTGTGTTGGGTGGTGCCCAACAGTACAAATGGCCTAACAGTAGCCTAACATCACTTTAAAGTGCACAACAGACATTGTAGAGCTTTTTAGACCAACTAAAAAGCACACAATCAAGATAACCAAAATTAAAGCTAAATATTAGTTTAATATGAGCTTTATAGTCTTTATAAAACGTATAAAATCGTTGTTTGAAAGTGAGGGGCGGTGTTAAGACCTTTAACCTCTAAAAAATGTGGCTCATTTTCAAACAACCATTTTTTACGTTTCATAAAGAGTATAAAGCTCATATTGAAGCAACATTGAGCTCTAATTTTGTTCTTTTTGATTGTATGCTTTTTAGTTGGTCTAAAAGGCTCTACAATGTCTGTTGTGCACTTTAAAGTGATGTTGGGCTGCTGTTGGGCCATTTATACTGTTCTGCACCGCCCAACAGGCCCAACACAGCCCAACAGACCCTAAGCCCAACAGAACCTGGCGACAGAGCTGGGGGGATAAAAACATAGCCCAACATTTGAAAAACAAAGTTTTAACTAGCCCAACATGATGCTCCAAAATCTGCTTCATATGCTAGTTTTAATGGTTTCTTCATATTCCATCTATAACATTTTAAGAGACATAGCTAAAGCAGGGGGGGCATCTGAAGTGTGGCCCCCTAGAAGAGAATCACTTCGGACTCCTTTCCCTCCAACTCTTGAAGCACATCCTGCAGCTGTGTTTGGCCGTTCGAAGACAGCAACAACAAAATCGGGAAGGAGACAAAGGGAAGTCTACACACATGGGACCACACGTGCAGACGAAAAAGAAACGCCCCCGCATGGACTTCTCAAATGAGGAGCTGACTTATGCAACCTGAATGAAGGTCAAAAAAGAGAAAAGAAAGATGAAGTACTGGAAAGTGAAACAAGAGTGGATGAGCTTACAAAACTGAATCATAAAAGGAACTTCAAGAAGAAGACGTCGGGGGCAAATCATTACGAGATGAGAGAGCTACAAAAACTTTGCATCTGCATTGTGTTGACCCGCTTTTTACATTCGACTCAATGACGTCGCATCTTTTGTGAATTGGAGAGCAACATCCGTATGCACACTCGATCTACAAGGGGGATTTCATTCCTTGTACAGTACGTGACTGACCAGACTTTGCGTCTTCAATTCGTACACCACAGAACCGACAAGCTCCTCCAGGATCGTAGGGTTTTCCATATCTTCCAACCGCTTGACAATGCCACGCACAATCGAAGTCTTCTCAACCCCCCTGGGCCCTGACAACAGGACAAGCTTTCTGTGGAGAGTCAGAAGGCAGCCAACCACTTCGTCTTCCTTCTCGTCCCGTCCAACCAGCCTCCTCCCCAGATCATTCACCACAGCCAAGGCACTCCAATTCTCTAAGATGCCTGGCACAATCTGTCTGTCCCCCCTTTCAATTTCCTCCTCAACATCCTCCTCGTCTTCCTCAGAGCGACGGTCTCTGCCTTCATCCCCACGATTGGGGCTCCGGTAGGAAACCAAATCGTCTTCCTCGTATGGACGACTCAGAGAAAGTGGCAACACCCCCCGCTCTGCGCCCCCCTGATGCTCTTCGCCCTCCTCCTCCTGGTCCTCTTGTCTGGACGGCAACCCCGGTTGAACTTCTGGAGACTGTGAAAGTCCAAGTACAGGGAAATTCGCACCAAGCGAAAGAGACGAGAAAGATAAGGAAGAGGCTGCCCAAAGTGTGGCACTGTGCGCCTCTCCTCCTTCTTGCTGCCCACTTCAACCTTGCCCCTCCCCCGAAGCCCTTTGCACCTTTGTGGGACTACCCATCGGCTCTGGCTCGTCTCCAGTGCCTCCTCGCTTTGCCGTAGAGGACTCACGTTCGGGGGAAAGAGGAGATGTCACAGACTGGGATGTGTGAGAGAGCGGGGGACCCCAAGAGAGCGAGGCCCCGGGATGGTGGACAGATGGAATCGAAGGTTGGGGGACCTGAGGCGGGGCTGAAGTTGGGACGACACACTCCACACCCGCATATGCGGAAATGTCCTGTCTGTCTCCCACGCGACCCGTCCCGCCGGGAAGAGCTGGGTCTGAGAGGTTTTCGCACGCCAATGGGTAGACTTCTCTCAAAACGCAGCAAAACACAGGGTTGGAAAGCAACCGGTTCGCACTCTGAAGGTTTTACAGATGCAACACGGCATCCAACTCCAAGAACCACAGCTTTGAGACGGTCTGCTGCGTGTCTGTGGGGAACAGCAGGCCTTCTGCCCAGCGGGAAACGGTGGCTGCCACGACAGGACTCTCACTCTTCCTTCCTTGGAAGCGCACATAAAAAGACCGTTGCGGTAAGTCTCTGGCGCTGTGAACAGAGAAGCCATTCACCTGTGATGACTGGGTGGATGGAAACATGTTGGATGGACTTCATGAAACTCGATTCTTCTTACTCACTCTATTCCTTCGAGTCTGGGAGGGTCTACACACGTGTCACAGTGAACAAAAAGCTCTTCTCAAAATCAAGTCCCTTATGGAGAGCGGGCTGACAGGAAAGTCCACAGGCAGGATATTGGCTGGCTTCGCCTCTGCCATAGCTCCTTTCTTCCTTGCCGAAAACGAAAGAGATATAATTTCCAATCACACGTGGTCCGAGCAGTTTGATCCAGAAAATTAAACGGTCAAAAAGGTTGAGTGATGCCATTCTCTCGGACCTGCTTCCGCGTCTCTGTCTCTTTTTCAGTTCATATATCTTCTTCGATCCCCATCGTTCTCCACTTCAAAGCTGGAAGCCGTGCTTGACATGTGTGCTGCCCTAAAAATGAACAAAGAACTAACAGCTTTGCAGAGTCTACTCTTGCCCTGAGTTCCACTGTTGCGTCAAAAGTTGTCAGCCTCCGGAATCCTCCAGAGTACGTGTACTGTTTTTTTTTTTACACGAAGATTGTGTGATTCTGTATGTTGGGTAATGTTGGGTCTACTGTTGTCTCGCGAGTTTCAGTGTTGCGTCAAAAGCTGTCAGCCTTCCTGCGGCCTGCAGTGCATGTTGCGTTAAAAATGAACAGGTCCATAGGGTTTATAGCTAGGCGCCCCGACTTTCAGTTTTACGTCAAAAATAAACAGGTCCGGGTGTTTTTTTGTATTCTGACTTTCAGTTTTGCGTCAAAAATGAACAGGTCGGAGTGTTTTTTTGCTTTCCGACTTTCAGTTTTGCGTCAAAAATGAACAGGTCGGAGTGTTTTTTTGCGTTCCGACTTTCAGTTTTGCGTCAAAAATGAATAGGTCGGGGTGTTTTTTTGTGTTCCGACTTTCAGTTTTGCATCAAAAATGAACAGGTCCGGGTGTCTTTTTGCGTTCCGACTTTTAGTTTTGCGTCAAAAATGAACAGGTCCGGGTGTTTTTTTGCGTTCCGACTTTCAGTTTTGTGTCAAAAATGAACAGGTCCGGGTGTTTTTTTGCGTTCCGACTTTCAGTTTTGCGTAGTTTTACGTCAAAAATGAACAGGTCCGGGTGTTTTTTTACGTTCCGACTTTCAGTTTTGCGTCAAAAATGAACAGGTCTGGGTGTTTTTTTGCGTTCCGACTTTCAGTTTTGCATCAAAAATGAACAGGTCCGGGTGTTTTTTTGCGTTCCGACTTTCAGTTTTGCATCAAAAATGAACAGGTCCGGATCGAATGAACAGGTCCGGGTGTTGTATTGCGCCCCGACTTTCAGTTTTTGCGAGGCTTCACCCGACGACCATATACAGGCGCATCGCTGTGAAACCGGCCCTCATGCATTATTATGCAACACATTGCAACAGGCAATTAACGTACAGCTATCGTACAGCTGAGTGACAAAGCTCGATCCCTTGATCACCTCGATCCTTGATCTTGCCCTCCTGTTTCTATACATAGATCTTTCGACTGTTATTGCCAAGCTCCAGATGAATCATGTGTTAGGCTGTCCTGTCAAGAACCCATCCTGTCACAGACAACTGCACACTGACACGAGCTGATCAACCGTAATTGCTTCCCAATTCCTTCTCATGCAGCAAGAGGAAGAGAGATGAACGGCTTCAGACCTACTGTTGTTGAGACGGTGCCCCAAAGCTCAGTGCTCCTGCAATCCCTTCTCTTCTATGACGTATTGTACAAAATTCCTCTCTTCGTCATTGTAATTGCAACTGCGATCTGGAAGGTCAGCAGCCTTGACAAAGAGTGTCCCAAACTTCCTCTTCTCATCTGTTGCTCACTCTAATTCCTTCACATGCCTTTGTCTGCTTTCACTGCAGTATGAGGTGCTGCCCCGTGACGACTACTTTGCCACCAGAGGCTGGCGTCCTTCTGCAGTTGCCATCGCTCTTCTGTTGGCAGCCCTGGAGCCTCTACGGCTGTGGATTGGATACGTAGGGAACCTCCAGGAACAGGTCGGCTCCTTGGGTTACGAAGGGAGGGATGTGTGGTGGGGAGTGCTTATGTGCGGCACATGGCGTGTCTGAGTTCTTGGTATTCCAGGAATCGAAGAAACCCTACCCTGCGCAAAGACGAACCACTGTATGAACTGAGTCAATGCATGGGCACCCGAGAAAGGAACCAGAACAAACGCAAACAACCCCGCGAAACGAACTGTTCCACAAGGTATACTTCTCAACTGCTCTCGATCAGCACTGACACTACCTTTCCCTGCTCATCCTTCCTGCACTCTGGATGAACGAATGGAGACCAAATGAGGCAGATCTCAGAGCAAGCAATGCAACAGGGGAACTTCGGAGTGATCCTTCATATCTCCCCTCTGCCATTGAACTAAGCGCCCTCCTTTCTGTCTTGCCCACCCTCTCTCCTCGTATTCTGCTGTCTCCACTTTCGTCCTTCCTTTCTCCGAAATACCAGCCCTGCCGCTCTATTTCACCTAACCTCCTTTCTCGCCCGTCTACATTCCTTCTCTTCGAGTCCAGCAAGGTAACAAATGCATTGTCTCTACGACCCATACTCACCAAATGGTTTCACTTAATGAAAGCGGACAAAAAAAAAATCAAAGACGCGTACATCGTCCCTCCTCTTTTGTCCTCTGCAGGTGCCCCAACTGTTCCTCTACCTGATGTGCTCGTTCTTCCCCTCAGGGGCCGCAGTCATTCTCCTGCTCTTGCTTCCAAAGTTCAACATCCTGGACGTTGAGAGGGCCGCCTACTGCATTCAGCTCTTCTTTTACGTCACAGAGGCACTCGTTGGGTCGGTCTGCTGAGCGTTCTCCCTCTCTCTGTGTTTCTGCTTCTTCTCTCTGACTGACTGTCTCTCTGTCTTCTGTGCTGCCCCTCTCTCTTTGGATGTCCTTTGCCATTTGTTCCCCCCCCTCTTTCCCCATTAGTTTTCTCCCGTTTCTATTGTCTCCATGTGCGTCTAAGAGCGCGCGTGTGCGTGCACGAAAAGACCCATAAACCTCTGCATCAGCTCCTTCACATCTCTCTCTGTGGACGATTTCCGTATCTGTTCTCTCTCTCTCTCTCATACATGTGTGTGGCCTTTCATGCAGCTACCGTGCAGTGCGGCTTCTGATCGGGTCTAAGACGGCCAAATTCTTCTTGGCTCGGCAGGTTCGTTTAACTGTGGACAGAAGAATAAAGAGACAAAAAGGAGAGGGAAGGAAGGACAAACAAACGAAAGACCGGGCGAACAAATCGAATGAAGGAAGAAAAAAAAAACAAAGAAAAAAAAGAAATCGGACAGAAAGAAAGGGAGGAAGTAGGAAACGAAGGACTGCTGGATGGATGGAAGAAAGGGGGAAGCACGGAGGGAATTTGACCCCCCCAGTGTGCACTCCACAGCTGGGATGCCCGTGGATGTCATCTTTCTCAACTTTGCACACACCTACATACCCATACCCACGCACACCCACGCACGCGCGCGCATACACACACACACACACACACGCACACACGGGGTTGTTTATTGGAATGCTGTCTGCAGATTCATCATCGAGAGGGAGAAGTGAAGAGTCTGGGGGGGGACCACCCTTCCTTCAGTTTCGAGGGAGGGGGGCCAGATGGGGGAGGCGCAGGGGGGTTCTTCAGCTTCCACCAACCTCGACCGTTCGTGGGGGGAGAAGGTCAGGAAATCGACACACAGACATGTGTGTATGCGTGTGGACATTTGTAACGTCCTTTGGCTTGCAGCTTGATTACCAAATAGACGGATACTCATTCTGTGGTTCTTTCACGGTTTGACTTCAGAAATTCACACCGAAGGAAGTCTTACTCCTTCAAAAAACAAGAAACGGTGAAACAACTCTGTCTGTTTGCATGCGGGGAAATGCAAGAGATGCAGAATCTTCCCTGATTGTCTCACCTTGTCTCATTTTGAGGTTGACACTCTCCCAGCGTCGTCTCGTCTGTCTGTTCATGGACCGATTCATCCATCTGTCCATTCTCCCCTCCCAGCGAAGTGAGTGCTCTCAAGCAATCGATGCTCTCTCTTTCTTCCCTCTCCGACGGACTGTCTGCCTCGCCCTGAAACACGCACACGTAAGAACATTCACAGACTTGCACATTTTTGAATTTGTCTTCGCTTTCTGCTCTCTCTGTGCAGCCGCCATTCTGGCCAACCGCCATCTGGTGAACGAGACTTTTGACCGCATCCCCCCCCAACTAGAGGACGATTCCCCCGAACTAGAATTCGACTACGAGGAATTGCTGCCAGAGCCTAGGGGGGGGAGGGCACAGATGAGACAGACGGGAATGCAGAACCGGACCTTCTCCTCAGGGTGGGGAGGGGGGACGAGTAGGCGTGCGTGGAATGGTGGAGGCGGGTACGGGGACGAGGACGAGGATGCAGACGTATGGGAGGAGGAAGCAGCGTTGCAGAGACGGAAGTTGGCTGTGTGGAGCGGTCAGGGAGACGGTTTCTCTCCCCCCTCGAGATCTTATTATGATCGACGCAGCGCACGAGACATGGAGAGGAGTCGAGGAGAGAAGTCTCAAAGGAGCACCAAGTGGGGGGGAAGGGATTCACACCACCCACACGGTACCTCCTTTCGTCCCGGAAGTCGAAAAGGTCGAAGGAAGGATGACGGCAGCGAGAGGGAGAGGGAAAAAGATCGTTACTCGGCATCTTCCCGAGGCAGACGGCAGCATGGAAATGGGAGAGGCGCTCCTGAGTCGAGCCGTCTGTCTCCCAACGTCAACCCTCAGCACGGGCGTCGCTTGAGCACGATGAATGTCGACTGGAGGGGTGCTGCAGACGCACACGCACGAAGGGCCTCTTTTGGTATGCCCACGACCCCCGACCCCCCCCCTGAAGGGGACCTTCATGAGTTTGAGGAAGGCCGAACACCCCGACCAGGCATGGGGTACATGTTCAGTGGCACAGGGGGGCTGTACAGGAGGACGCGCACAGACGAGGCATACGCTTGAGGCGGCCTGACTCATCATCAATTCAATATATAATTAAAGTAATTCAAAGAAAACTGCTACATCCGAGTCAGTGAAACAGTCTATTCAAAAAGAATAACAAATTCATGAAATTGGAGTACGAGTTGTTTCATTTGGAACCAATGGAACCATTGGCATGCTTTACGTACCGTAACACATACAATTAACTCTAGAATTAACGCAAAAAAATTAAATAAAAAATCTCTTAAAACTAGTTTTTAAACAGTTGTCAGTATCTGTTAGCCTACTTCAACTAACAGCATCTAACAGCTGATAGCTGAAACAATATTTGTGCAAGTTTGAGTGATAGTAGAAAAAAAATAACTAATTTACGTTCCAAAAAGCTAAACCTATCACAGTCTAAGACCACAGTAAAAAAAAGAAAATATATAAAGTGAATTCTCGTTTTTTTTAAGTTTTTTTTTTTTTAGTCAACGACGTTAAGTGACAAACAATGTATTATTGTTTAAGTGTTGTGTACCTGTTGTTCTAGTGCTAGTTCTGGTGTTGCACAACTGTTGCTTATAGGACCCCTGGTGTTACCTGATGTTGCACAATATATATATATATATATATATATATATATAATTAGAGCCTAATGCCCATTCTTATTTTTTTTTTCTTTTCTGTAATGCGCCTAGCGCTGATTCTTGTTTCTTTTTTTTTTTTGCTATGATATGATAATGATGATGATTGAGGGTTAAATCCTAGATCTAGTGACGCGAAATCCCAAGTCACTAACAAGGCTTTGAGGAGAACCTAGAGCATGCACACATTCATGGGGGGGGGATGAGGAAGCCTGCATACCAAATTATTAGATCGATTCGCCTCAACTTGCATGATTGAGACGATGAACCTTCTTGAGATACTCGGCTAGCGCTTTAGAACCGCTTCTAGGCAGGATTGTGCACATACAACACCGACACTATTTCCTTTACTTTCTTCTCATCATTATCTGAAGTGCTCCTCTCTGTTGCACCAGCAACGCATTGTGCAATCTGTATATATTCTTATGTCAATCGGCGTTTTCTGTTTTACAATTTCGTAGAGTTTTTTCAGCCTGCTTCGCCCCCTTTCTGAGCCCTTACATTCCTTCAGCTTTCAGGACATGAACGTCATCTTTGATCATACGAGATGGGGATAAACATTTATCATACAGCCGTTCCGGTTGGGTTCTATCTATATCCCCCCCTGTGAGAGCCCTGAAAAGTGTACGGAAGCCTGCAGAGGACTGCAGTTAACAGACTTTTTGGCAGAGGTTCAACCCTGCACTCTATTATTTCACTTCTCGAACGCCATTTCCTTTAAATTCACTCAGAAGGTGCATAACCAAACGCTGTCTGGTCAGATTATTAGATTGGAAAAGTCATGGAGATATGCCTTTTTTCGTTTTTGAGTCTAGTTTTGAGTTAAAAAGCGTTCACGATTACGAAAAGGATGAAGGAGGACAAAAGCATCCTATCATATCCTATATAGGTAGTAATGTTTTGATATTGCTTTCTTCTAGGTTTTCTTCCAATTTTTTAAAATATATTTCAATTTTTTTTTATAATTTGAAAATCTTCTAAATTTCTCAGGCTATTTGAATTACTTTGAATGTCTAGGAATTTGCAAGGCATATAGTGCATGCTAGATGCAAATAGATGATAGATCTAGAAATCAGAGATACTATGCAATGCATTAATTCCATTGAGCATTGTAAGTTTGAGCATAAATATACACAATCATTCCACAACAAGCTGCACGATGTAACACGACTTCCTCGGCCACCGAACCGACTCACTTATTGTGGTAGAATACATCTAGTCACAACAACCGCGAATTGATTCACGGAAACAGCTGCATGTGCGCAATGAATTTTGTTAACAGCAGTGCAGCGGCCATCGTTCGCTCCAACATTCCTGTCAATTGTAATTCAGGGGACGGTTTACAACCACCAATCCCTGCGACCATCATAAAAAAGGACGCCTTCCGCCCCTCCCCCGCACCCATGCAGCCCTCAATGGCTTCCTTCGCGGACTGTGGCACATCGATCATCGTCGCATGCGAAGGAGAAGAAGGAATAAGAAGACTTCTCGAGGGTCGCACGATCGGATGGGATCCTCAACAGCCCCTCCTCATGCACGCCCTGAAGAACTAAACGTCGAAGACTTCCCCCCCTCCCCTTCTGCCTCTTGCCCCCTGATTCTGTCCACCCGTCCCTCGGCTCAATGTGTGACAGACAAACTGCCACCTGCCAGGAAACAGAGAGCGATACAGCACAACCATTTTTCATTCCTGGCGCTGATGAACCCAGTTGCATGAAGCACACGTTGGAATGACAAAAGACAGCGGAGGAAATTTATGTACAAGAAAGCACCCGGAATCGGGTCCCAGCCCCCCCTTCCGCCCTTCTGCTGTCAGCAATTCAATCAATCCACCCCAGTCAGTCACCAGAGACACCGAATAAGCCAAACCAATCTGCCCCCCCGTCTCATCTCGACCCTTCTGCCTCTGCAGCCCCCTCAACTTCGTTTTCTCTCTTTCTTCCCAAGGATCCCCCTCCCCCCCCTCCTTGTATCCAACCCGGAGAGGCACAAAAAGGGAAGTGGAGATGAGAAAACACCCCCGGTGTCCATACGCACATACACCCTAAACGAACTCAATCGGAACTGGATTCCGTCCATCTTCCTTGCAGCAGCCAATCGGCAAGCCTTCCCCCGCTGCCCCCCCTTTCCCTGGCTGTCTTCCTTCTCCTTCCTTTCGCAAACACCCCTTGATCCCGATCTCTGCGGCCCCCTGCACTACACCACCCACCCGTGTGTGTGTGTGTGTGCCTGTCGTGTCAAATGAAGCAAACAAACCTGACCAACCTGACCAACCTGCACCCCCACCCATTTCAACTTCCTTTCCTTCACCCCCCCCAATTCTCTTATACAGAAACGGACAAACAATCAAGCAAGCCACGACAACGTGGAAGTACCGAGAGAGACCACCAGCGCTGTACACAGAAGCACGCAGTCAGTCAACCGCCCCTCTGCCTCCTCACCTACTGCTGCTGTTGCTGCTGCTCTGCAGATGCGACGTGCTGCTGAGAGAGGTGAGGTTCTTGCGGTGGCTGCGGCGGCATCGCTTGTTGAGGGTTTGGCTGTTGCAAATCCATCGTCGTCTGCGGCAGCGCCTGCTGTTGCTGGTACATTTGAGGCACTTCTGCCTGCTGCTGTTGCTGGTACATTTGAGGCACTTCTGCCTGCTGCTGTTGCTGGTAAATTTGCTGCATTTCCGGCGGCTGCTGCTGCATTGACTGAGGTGGAGGGGCGACTTGATGCGGCGGCATGTGGACGTGGAATGCTGTGGCAGGCGGCGCGTGCTGAAGCTCTACTGAGGGAAGGTGCGAAGAGGGGGCGTATGCATGAGGCGGCCCTCCTCCTCCTCCGCCCTGTCCCTGCTGTCCAGTCTGGTGGGAGGTGGACACAAGGGGAAGAGGGTGAGCCTGGGTCTGCTGCTGTGGCTGTGGAGGAAGGGACAAATGCGGGTGAGGCAGAGACGGTTCCTGGGAAGGGGCACCGACAGTGCTTGGTGGTAGGGAGGGTGAGAGGACAGAAGTTGCCGGAGGTCCAGACGCCATTTGCACGAACTGAGGCTGAGGAGGTTGAGGCTGCGGTGCGTAGTGCATCTGCTGTTGCTGCTGCTGCTGCACGGCTTGTGGTGTGGGAGGGATGGAAGTCTGTTGAGGTTGGCCGTGAGGGAGAGGGGCAGCGTGCACTGCCTGCGGTTGAGGCTGATGCTGGAGAGGCAGGGGTTGTTGCTGTTGCACAGGGACCAGGGGAGGGGTCAGGGGGTTCTGGGGAGGTGTGTGGGGAGGCGCTGGCTGCGGTTGCGGTTGAGACTGCGTTTGCTGCTGCTGCATGGGTATTGCGTGGGGGGCAACTGGTGTCGGAGGCAGATGCGCCGAAGGGGGTGCATACTGATGCGGTGGGGGTCGTGCAGACGGGGGGGGGGCAGCGTAGTGGACGTTATGTTGTTCCTGTTGCTGCTGGAGTTGTAGAATGCCGAGTGACTGCGGCTGGGGAGGGGAGGGGGCTGGTGCATGCTGAGGCTGGAGCATGGTGAGAGAGTCTTGGGTTGGAGGGACGATCTGACTTGTTGGATGAGATACCGTCCCGACAGCCTGCTGAGGAGGCCCGTGGCCAGGCTGTTGCTGCTGCACGAATCCTGGCGGCTGTGTAGAGCTGTAAGAAAGCGGCGCCGCATGCGCTGTCTGCATCTGCACGGCGGCTTGCTGCTGCTGTTGCTGATTTTGGGGCGTGGCTCCGGAAACAGTTGGACGCATGCGTGCTGGTGTGGTGGTGGCGGAGGCTGGCTGCTGTCCTCTGTGGGCCCCTCCGACGTCAGCAAACTCAGAAGCCTGGGCAACAGAGACCCCGTCCATGTCCCCGTAAAGAGACTGCTGGTCTACACCGGCCCCGGCAGCAGCCACGCTCGAGGGGGCACCCTGGTATGACTGTGCGTGCGTCACCGACGGAGATGGGCGGCTGGCGATCTGACCAACAAGCCGCACCTGCAGGAAGAAAACAGAAGAGAAGAGAGGGATTTGCAAATGTTCGGTCAAAGAGAGAGAAATCATTCAGTTCATGCAACTCTCGGTCAATTGGATGGCAGGACTTAAATAAAAAATCAGTGCGTCAAGAAAGCCAACTCCTGACGGGTCTCCGAAGGAATTGAAACGACAGGCCGAACCCATGCACATGCAGACACACCTACCTACCTGCATGTAGAAACCAGGTTGGCCGGGCACCTCAGCCAGATAGATGTTGCTTTCACCTTCTCCTCCCGCCACTGGGTGCATCTGATGGATCGACGGGGGCGGCGACTGCATGTGCATAGACGAAGAAGAGGCCGGGGGGGGCGCCGTGTTTGCACGGGAAGAGATCGTCTCAGTAGGCAGGATGTCATTGGCGAAAGTCCTCTGGCGCGGTACGTGTGGACCGGCTGGGGGAATTGGCAGGGTCGCATCTCTCTCTGCAGCTGGAGGAAGCATCGGAATGGAGTGAGAATTCGGCAAGGGGGGTGTATGGCTTGAGTGTGTTAGTGCTGCAGCACTTGTTACAGAGCTCTGCGGTCTCGGTAGTTGATCCGGTTGGGGCACGCGCGGGACCCGGGGGGGCACCATTTGAGATGGAGGAGAGGACTGTGGGTGGACGGGGGGGAGGCGAGCAGAAGCAGAGACAGACGCCGTGTGGGCACTCGGTGTCTGTTGCTGCTGCTGCTGCTGCGACGGGACGGGAAATGCAGATGTTGAAGCCCCCAAACCGAAAGCGGCATCTGCAGTTGCAACAGATGGGCCGTGAGGTGATGTCTCCGTCTGGCTGTGGCTGCTGGGTGGGGGTGGGTGATGATGCGGTTGGTGTTGGTGGGGTGCGTGGGGGGGATGAGCTTGAGCTTGCATCGGGGGGGGAGGGAGAGGGGGTTGGGGCGCGGCAGGAGGGAGCTGAGGAAGGGGGAGAGGGAGTGGCTGCCTCTGGACGTCAATGGGGCTGGTCGGTCTGGATCCTGAAGCGTGGATGTTGTCGCTACCCTGTGTTTGAAGTGGAGGGGGGGGGGCAGCAACGGCAGACATGTGGTGTGAATGCGGTTCCTGCTGATGCGGCTGCTCGACTGCTGCTGCTACAGCCTGAGTCTGCTGAGCCAGCTGGATTGCGGATGGGTGGGCGACCGCCCCATGATCCATCAGCGGATGCCTCACGGTCGGCCTGGGTGGACTTCCGAGTTGTTGCTGCTGCTGCATGGAAATGCCTGCATGCGTTTGTCTGAAATCCGACTGAATCAAGTCGACAGTCGGCGGTTCTCGGTCTTTCCCTCGTGCTCCTGGAGACGCGATCTGCTGTGCGGGGTTTTGATGCTCCTGCAAGGGCGGAGGTTGCTGCATCGACACAGCCATCCCCGGGGCGCTGTATCCGATGGGGGGGTGACTCTGCTGTGCCTGTGCCTGCTGCGTTGACGGCGGTTGTGAGTGACTGCTTGCGCCTTCCGATGCCGTCCCACTTCTGGGATCGAGCTGCTGCTGCTGCTGCTGGTGCTGCATGGCTGCTGCAGAGAACCCCCGGGGAGGGAGGGCAGACCTCCCAGCCTCCACAGCAGCGTGAGGAGCTGCATGCTGGACAGACGCCGAGGCAGTGGACATACGCGAATGGGGCGTGTCGCGTGAGGATGCTCTTGCTCGGTGTTGGTCTGAGGGCAGTTGCTGTTGCTGTTGTGCTACTTCAACGCCCCTGCTGATAGGCGGGAGCAAAGGGGAGCCAGAAGAAGAAGGATGATGTGCATTCGCATTTCCACTCCGTTGGCTACTCTGGCTCGCCCTCTGACCAGCTGAGAGCGGCACGTGCACTGCCCCCGTTTCCGTCGACATCGAGGGTCCAAAAGCCAACGCGAGATCTTCGTGAGAGGTCGCGGACTGCGTCTGAGCCTGCCCTCCCCCCTGCCCTTGCAGATCTTGCTGACCGGAGGGCTCTGCACTGCTCTCGAAGGACGCTGAAGGCGCACTCCCTGCATACATAGGGGGGAGAGAAGCGGACGCTGATTGTCGGCGGGCCTGCTGCTGCTGCTGCTGCCACAAGGAGGGATCCTGGCCCCCATGCGGCGAAACGAAGGAACCGGGAGGCACAGTCGCTAACACGGATGGGGCAGGGGGGGCAAAACTGATGGCGGCACCCGGAGGGAGTGTATCCATGTCCCTCTCCACCATCACTCGTCGGCTTGTCGGAGTGTCACGATCACGGTTCGGATGGGGATGGGGGACTCCGACTCCACTCTCAGCTGTAGGGTCTCTGGGCAATGGGGGCATTTGCACCCCCGATGCTGCTGCTGGCTGTGGTTGGGATTGGGGGTGCCCTTGAGTGTGCATCCCTCCCGCAACCCCCCCGCCAAGGGGAACGGAAGGATTGGAAAATCTCTGGTGGGAACCCTGGTGATGCACGACGGCTGTGGGGCTGGAAGACGAGAGCTTCCTTGGCCACGCTGCAGAAGACGGAGGTAGGGGGGGCTCTGTCGAGGGGGGGAGATGGGGCAGAAGAGACGGGGACATCTGCACGTGGGGGGGACCTGCTGCATGGGGTGGGGTGTGTAGGACGCCTGAGGGGGATGTGGGCACAACGTGTGAGGCTGAAGAGGCCGAAGGAGCAGAGGGGGCGGGGCCAGCGGGAGGGTATGCACTTCGTTCGTTCTGCTGCTGCTGCTGCTGCTGCTGCTGCTGGGACAAATGGTAAGAAGGAATCCGGCCGTCTTGAGTACTGCAGGATGGCTGTGCTTGAACGCTGGTCACAATGGACGAAAACGAGTGGGTTGGAAGGGATGGAAGAGGGGGTGAGGGGATTGGTTGTGGTTGCGATGGAGCAGCAGAGGCAGGTATCGGGTATGGGGATGCAGAATTATAAGTTGACTGGACAGGCAATGGAGTGGCGTATTCACTCGCGGTCATAGGATTCTGTTGGAGGAATCTAGGCACAGTCTGCATCTGACCTCCTTCTTGCACCTGTCTGCGCACATCCGAAAATCGTCGAATTGCTTGAGCTCCCCTCTCAGGCTCTCCCTCTCCTCCGCTGTCCCCCGCCCCACCAGAGGACGACACGGCAGCTGGATGCCTAAAAACCCCACCGGGTGCCGGGGAGACCTCTCGAGGATGAGACCTCCCCATCCCCATCCCATAAGGAGGCACGTCCGTCCAACCCTTTGTTTCTTGACCAGCAGCAGCGAGGTGGCCCGCAACGGACGGCCGGGAATCGAGCATGCCGGCGTGGTGGCTTGTCTCCCCACCCCACAGAGCGGAAGGCGACATCGTCGAGTACCCTGACTGACTCACACCCCCGGCGGCCCCCCCTTCAAAGAAGGCTCCTGCACGCGGAGACGGTCGAAAGAGGGTGGACCACGAAGGATAAGTATTGTTTCTTACCTGGGACTGATCTTCTTGCGCACCGACAGGGAGACGGGGTTGTTGCTGCTGCTGTTGCTGCTGGTGGGGTGCCGTCTCCCCGTCTCCCAATTCCTGAAAGACCGTAATGCCACCTCCGCCCCCTCTGTCCAAACCCAAACCTCCGGGGAGTCCTGAAGTAGGATCAGTAGCAATCGGGGTGCTGAAGGATGGAAACGCCACAGAGCCCATTGAGGGGGCTGCACCCCCACTCCACGGGAGTGGATCGTCGCTTGCTCCTGTTTGCTGATGATACTGCGGCTGTGGAACGTCCGACGGGGGTGACTGCGACGGGAGGACTGTCGAACCGGTGGCTTGAGGGTAGATGGGAGGCATTGAAGGTGGGAGCGTCGACTGTAGTTGCGGCTGCTGTTGCTGCTGCTGTCGGGGCACCACCTCTCCTCTTGTAAGTGACCAGTGCATTTCGTCCTGATCGGCACTTGGGCTGCTCTGTAAAGTCGTCGTTGGGGGGAGGCTGTGCGGAACACCGGTCCCCCCTATGTCGACTGGAAGGGTGGGACGTCCTGTCGCCTTGTCCTGGCCCTCCCACACACGAGGGGGTCCCGTTCCGGCTCCTTCCCTTCCTGCACCCCCTACCTGTTCCCCAGAAGCTTCAAATCCGATTGGGTCAGCAGACACAGACGGGCTCTGCATGCAACGGTGTAAGTTATCGAAAGGGTGAAAACATATCGGAAATGAGTCAGAAGGACCTCGAAAAAGCTCAATGCAACCCGTGAAACAGAGCAGACTGGCGTCTGAATGGAAAATTACGTTCTGTGAGGAAAAGTACCAGCAAGAAAACACGGCGGGCATCAGAAAAGACTGTACATTCAACTTCACCCAGCCGCATGCGAACAGATTGACAGACACAGACAGACAGACAGACAGACAGACAGACTATATGTCAGACAGGCAGACAGACAGACAGACATGGACGGACCTGCGAAGCGACCCCGAATCCAACCGCAGAGCCTTGAGATGCCAGAGCCTCGGAGTGCATTGTGTCCTCTGACGCCCTTGTGGACCACCGCGGCCGGGTTCTGCTGCCAACCCCCGTGCCCATTGCCCCACGCCCAGCCTGTCGGTGCTGATCAGGGGGAGCGAGTGTTGCGGAAGCTCCCCTCCCCCCTCCACCCCCTTCAAGAGAAGACAGCTGCGCAGGCTGCTGCTGGGCGGAGGATGAGGACGCAGACGCCTGAGAAAGCCCGAGCGCAACGGAGGGGTTGGCGCTTCTCGTGTCGGACATGCTCAAAGGACCCCCTTCCGTGTCGACACGGGAAAGGGGCCCGGCCCCCCATGACGAGGAAGAAGCAGAAGGGAAAGGATGGCGACTTGTTGCTTCCCTCCCTTCTCCTCCAGCTCCCCTTTCTCTCTCCCTGTCCCCTTCTACTGGCCTCCCCGAAGCTTCACCACTCGCCCCACTACCAGTGTGTATGTACAGGGGCTGCTGATGACCGAAAGCGGCCGTTGCAAAAGTCACGTTGCCCTCCTTCCCCCCTTGCAATAAGCGCCCGATCGACTGATTCTGGAAGTGATGAAGGGTATGGTGCTGGCCGGACGCGCCAGCCCCAGCTGAGGGTACCTTTTCTCTCCTTTCCCTTTCCCTGTCTGCCTCCCTCTCTCTCATCTCGCAAGAGGGAGCAACACCCGAAGCTCCCCCCCCCGCCGGAGGACGAGGAGGGAGAACTGTCGACTCGCCCAGAGTCACGCTCTTCGACTGCTGGTGCCCTCTTTCTCGCACAGATTTGCCCTCTCCCCCCTGATCTCCCCGAGTACCCCTGTCCCGATCCCTGCGATGAAGACGGCTGTAGAGATGAGAACCGAACCCCGGCCCATGCGCCGTTCCAGAGGACAGGACCTGAGTGTTACCTACTGTCAGCGTGTGGGGGTGGGGATGCGGAAACGAAGGGTGTCTTTGCCTGCTGTCTTTTTCCGGCCTCTCGCCAGACGTGCCTTTTGTTCTAGCTCGGAACGGTTTCGCTCTTGTGACCATTGTCACAGGGCTGATCAACCCAAAGGAGCTCTGAGGGTAGCCCATACCCCCAGACAGGCCTAGATGCCCTATAGGGACCGTGGGGAAGTGGGTGTGCGCAGGTTGTTGTGCCGCACCGTTCCCGCTGCTTGGCGCTGACTGATGCACTACAGGGCCGGTCTGAGGCAAAGCGACCGATCTGCGTGCTGGAGGAGAACGAATGTAGAGGTCTACTCCAGAGGGAGCTGCCTCTACTGAGCCAACGGATGAGGGGGCAGGGGAGCGAGAGGGGGGCTGTTGCATTCTATCTCCACCCTCCGGCGGTACGGTTACTGGATGCTGTTCAGGCAAAGCTTGCAACGAGGGTGCCGTCTCTCTCTCCTGCTGCTGCTGGGTTTGTTGATGCACCCCCCTCAACTGGTTCCCCTCATCCCTCACCGCCTGCACGGACCCAGAAGTCGAACCTGTCGGAGACGGGAGAGGAACCACACCCCCGTCTTGAGGGCGCAACCCACGGCGGCCCCCTTGCTGCAATAAATTTGGATGTTTGAGTGCACCCATAGCGACCAGCCGTGCAGGAGGGAGCGCGTCCCCCTGGTTGAACACACCCATGGACGGAGAAGGGTGTGAACCTGCTCCACTCCCACCAGCACTTCCTGCACCGCCTGCAGCCGCACCCACTCCCAGGGTCTGCACAGTCTTCGTGACAGACAACGAGGTCTGTTGCGCCCCATGCTGCTGGGAGTCATGCGGGTTGCTTGGGGGTTGCAGCTGTAGTTGCAGCTGCTGTTGCAAACGCGCGTGGCGCTTTTCTGCCAAAACTGCGACTGGAGGGGGACGCGCTCTGAGTTCGTCCAAGGAAAGGTCCATCAACGAGAGAGGCGGGGGCGGAACTATGCCAGAGGATGCGCCGCTGACGGTCGAGTCAGCGGGGATCCCAAGAGATGCGGCTGCTGTATAACCCGAGGTGCCTCTCGGAATTCCGTGCCTCGGCTGGCTGAACATCGTGGGCGCGGTGACCATCGCAGCTTGAAAGCTGGTGGTCGCCCGGTCAGGGCCTGTTGTGGTGGTGCGTGAATGCGTGGAGGCGAACATCTGCACCCCCACCCCTCCTAGGTGCGCAAAGGGGCCCCCTCCCATTGGAGGTATCTGCGACAGGGGGCTTGGGCATGAGGTGTTAGTCGCAGGGACGGGGGAGGAAAGATTGTTGCTCTGCTGCTGTTGGGATCCATAGATCTGGGAGTCGGAAGCAACCATCGGAAGTGGGGATGGAGCAACTGACCGCAGCATCCCCGTCGGGTCGACAGACGAGATGGCACTGCCCCCAAAGGGAAGGGCAGACTCACCCCCCCCGCCTGTTAAGGCACTCACCCCAGCCACAGACCCGAACGACTCCCTCTCCTTGTCAACACCAAACGAAGCAGTCACCCCCCTTTCCAGATGTCCAGGCGCAGTGCTGACCTCTGGGAGGGCGGCACTCACCGCATGATAATGCACATGCTGCTGTTGGAGGCCCCACTGCGGCGGGACAAGTCCCAACACCACCCTCATCTGGTAGGACTCCGCTGGAGGTCGAGGTAGCTTGGACGCAAGTGCCTTAATGAAGCTCTGCATGTGCAATCATGGGGAGTAGAAGAGAAGAAGACAGTCGATCAGTCACACAGATGGGTTAAGAAAATGAACACATGAAGCACAGTCGCAAGAACGGGGAGAAGGAAAAGAGGCCAGGAGCACGAAAGGAGGAAGAAGACGCGTCATCCAAACGACTTCCTTTAGATCCCCATCTTTTGTAGCTATGCAGCTCCGATACAAAGCCGACTGAAAAGCATTGTGAGGGAGGAATACGCACACCTTTCTCATTCATTCCAAGTTTCATTAATGCCCAACAATTCATGGTTTCATAAAACCGCACTCCTCTCCTCTCCTCTCCTCACCTGGGCATGCACGGCATTCGGCAAACAGTACCTCGCCTTCGACATCTTCACACCGACGCTGCAGGGCGAAAAAAAAAAAAAAACAAAGGAAACACGAAGGGAATGGTGAAGCATGTGCACGGGTGAGCAAGAAAATGTAAGAGGACGAGACCCTCTGTCTATCTCTCGCCTCTGTTGACTTGAGAGAAAAACCACCGTAGGCTGCGAAACCGTTTTGTAACCAACTACCCATGATGGCTGGGGACGCAAAAGACAAACAAGAGCAGTCAACGACAGTTTCCCCGTAAAGAAAGAAACGACTTCAGTGTCCGAGGCAGGCAGGCAGGCAGGCAGGCAGGCAGGCACGCAGGGGAATTTTGATGATTCGAATACGAGCTCAGCAAAATGGGAAACAGAGGAGAGTGAAAAGCGAGACAAGGAAAAACTGCTGGACTCAGTCAGATGTCAAAAAAAACAAAGGACTGTACTTCCATTGACTGACTGACTGACCAAATGGTGTACAGTTGACAGTCATCCGACGTGATTGCCCGCACTACACTTGTTTCAGTCATACAAACATTCACGTACCCCCCTCCACTAGGTGTTGCCGAATCGGTGCCCGCAACACCCCCCTGTCCTCCCACCCCGGAGCCCAATTTTTTCACATCAATCCCTACAATCTCCCCCTGCAACCCTGACGATGCACCCACGGCTCCACCAGCCGCCCCGCCTCCTCCTCCTCCTCCATCCAAGCAGCTTGCAGATGTCTCTGCTTGCAACCTCTCCTTTTCCCTTTCTTTATCCTGAGGCTCAGCCTGAGACAACTGAGAGGGAGAACAGTGGTTCGCCCTCGAGGCCGTTAACACAGGGGACGGTACAGACGCAGCGCTCACCCCCACCGGCTCGGAGGTTTCGCTTCCCCCCACTCGCTCAGTTTGAGGAGGCCCCCCTGCAGTTGTTGCGCCGGGGCCCGTCAAGATGGAAGTGATTCCTGTTTTCTGTGCCGTCTCCGTCAACACGCTCTGTGCCGGACTCTCCTCGGCTGTCTGAAGAGTCTCTCTCAAGCTGCTCGACTGCTGCATGGCAGCAGCAGCTGATAGCGGCGGCATAGGCGATGAAGAGTCGGGAAGGCCCCCCGCATTGGGTTGTTGTTGTTGCAATGCCCCCGCTGATGAGTCTATGTCCACCAGGTCAGGGGACGAGCTATGATGAAGGCCAAAGCTCGGTTGCTGAGTCGAGGACGCTGCGGCAGTTGTTGAATTCCCCCCACCCCCCCCACCCTTTCTCTTAAACACGACTGTCTCCACCCCAACGGGAATTCCTGAAGACGTCGAAAGAACTTCTGTTTCAAGTGGCAAGCCCAACTCTGTCCCCCCTCTATTTCTACTACTACCGTCTTCTTCTCTTCCTGGCGACCCTACAGCAACAGATTGTGCACCCCCCCCCTCATCCCTCTTTCCACTTCCCGAAACGTCCCCTCCCCCCACCCCAACTCCTCCATCGACTGCAAGGGGCAGAGACAACCCAGGGTTTCTCGGCACTGCCTGAGAGTCCGCTGGCGTTCTCGGCCCCTTCCCCCCTCCCCCCCTTTCCTTGTCCAATTGTGCTGCTTTGGGACTCAAGCACCCCTCCCCTGAAATCGCAGTGTCGGATGCAGCAGAAAGGGGGAGGAACGACTGCGAAAACCCCCTCCCGCCGTCTTGACACAGAGACTCAAAAACCTGATACACGTCCTCATCACGCCACGGATAGTTGCCTGAGAGGAGCAAGGAGGGGGGAAGGAAACAAGAAAGACGGCGAGAAGAATGAGGGAGCAGATTAGTTGGCAGGCAACGGGTAGGCCCATTCTCTTTCTTTCTTTTCAGCCTTTCTCCCCCCTTGAAATGCGCTGTCCCCCCCCTTCTGTTTCTCTGCCTCTCTCTTCATTTGGTCGTGTCCGTGTGCCCGCAGGACGCGAAAATAAGCGACCTTCCTCCAATTTTCCTATGCCCACCACTGCTTACCGATGCAAGCAATGAAATCGATCGGCAGCGGGTCGTCGTCGTTGCTGAACTCGGCAGCAAGAATCTTCTCCTGCAAAGCAGACGGACACCAGGAGGGGAGAGAGGGAGGGAACAGATCAGTCAGTCTGTAAGATGCTCCCCCAGCAGAGAGAGAGCGCAGGGATGCCTAAAGACCATGCGTGAAAAGGCAAACACGAAGTCTCGTAAATGTAAACCACCGCAACTTACGTGTTCACGGGTATGCGTGCGTACATGCACACATGCATCTGAATGAACAAAAGCGCATATACATACATACCATCAGTTTTGCACGGCTGCAGTTGGGGGGGCGCACTTCGACCGTTCGGGGTCCGAGCACGACGTCGGCAGTAGAGGACGCCAGCGGCCCTGCCCACAGATGGACCAACAGTTCCCTCGCCATCTGACGCCCAAAGTCCGGATGCGTGTCGTCCCAGTACCTGCAGATGGATGGATCGAGGGGGCAGGGCAGACAGAGGAAGAAGAAATAAGTGAAGGCGAGAAAGATAAATGGTGAACTGAGAGAGAAAGTGACGATTGAATAGCCTTCCTTCCTCACGACAAACAAACGAATAACTGACTCGCCGAATGTGTCACGCCTCCCCAGTCTCAAACGCCGAGACTCAGTCATGAATCGAGAAAAGGGTCTGACCGACAAAGAAAGAAAGCCAATGACCGAACGGAACGGCTGACCATGTGAGGGACGAAGAAGCCTCCTCGATATACGACCCCGGAGTTCGTTCCTGCACCCACCCACCATCCCGTTGAGAGAGTGGAAAAGCAGACAGATAACTAGGCACGGAGATATGTTTGTTCACGTGCACACACACGCACGTCGACAGACAGACAGACAGACAGGCAGATAGACAGACGTGAGAAGCCAGCCAGATTTGCACGGGATCCGTCCCTCATGTGAAGACAGAGATGGATCTGGCTGCGTAGATCAGGTGGAGACAAAGTGCAAGCCAGGGCAGACCAGTCGGAGGGAGCCAGAAAGCGGACCAACAGAATACTCACACCATGACTTCTCTCACAGAACTTTGAAGAAAAAGAGAAGGAGAATTTAGTCTCTCTAGAGGCTCAAGAAACAGAGAGAACAGAAAAGAAGGCAGGGACGGGCAAGAACGATGATGATGCGAAACCCACTCACCCACCCACCATAAAGTATTCAAACGTTTCGGCCACAGAAGTTCTCCACTCCATCTGGGTGACGTCAATATCCAGATCCCTCACCATCTGCTGCCACTCCCCGTCCTTCCCTCTGAAAGAAGCAGAAAAAAAACAAATATATCAAACCAACCAGAGGACAGAAAGAACAAAGATGAAGGAAGAAAAACGAGCCGTACATCAACACATTAGGAAGGGAAGGGAAGCAAACCAACCAATGCACATCAATAAGAAGCATCCCTGCAACGTAAAAACGGCGCGAAGAGCCTGAGAAGGAAGGAGTGATCTGTGCCCGGTTGACCGACGGACTGGCGGTCAGGCAAACGGGTGTTCCCCCCCAAAAACCACGCTTTCTTTATCCCAGAAGGGAGGGAGGGAGGGAGGAAGACATGATGCATGCACACGAAATGTCCACCAACGAACGAAGAGGCCGGAAGTGCTTCGTGGCGGCACACGGTCGGCAACAAAAAAAAATCTAGGCTCCCATAGATTCATTCCCACCACCACAACGCTCGCTCGCTCACCAAATGCACAAACGCTCACGCATAGCACAGAGGAACTTCACGGCAGATGGACAGAGAGAGACGCATTCACCGACCCACCTGAAGAAGACCCCGTTCTCAGCAGCAACGCACACAGGGATGCCAGCAAGGAGCCTCTCTGCGGTCTTCTTCATGTGGGTGGTTGTCACTATCACTGTTGTGTTCGGATGGGAGCCTAAAGTAATCAACGCCTGTCTGAGGACCCCCGGGAGGGACATCAACGCTTTGAATTTTTGTACCGGCAGACCTGCAAGCAGTCGTTTGAACACCAAAGAAGCAAAAGGTGGATAAGCAAATCACAAACAACACAGGATGCAGTGACGAGTGCCTACTGAAGCCCGACTGTCTGCTGGAGGAAGACGCACAGCAAACAGGAAACAAAGACGTTGCAAGGAGGAAACGTCGAATTCAAAGTTTCACAGACAGACAAGAACCGCGTCCCAGCCCCCCCCCCACCCGCCTACCCACCCCTCTGGCTCTTTGCTGCAACGAGGGAGTCCAACAGGTCCACCACTATCAGAGCCCTCTTGCTGCCCTGCAAGCCGTCCAGCACCAGCTCGTAGGGGAGGATGGGAGGAACCGCCGCACACACCTGCAAGGTTCGTAGAGAGAACATGGACAGAAAGAAGTACATGGCTGCATCAGACTACTGCACCCTTTGGCAAGCAAGCAGGAGGTCATCGCACAAACAGACGGAGAGACAGACGGGATCACACGGGATGACGCTACAATTTGGGATCGACGACGCGGTGCATGTCCCCCCCTTCCTTCCTTCAGGCCATTTGGATCTCCTCTCATTGCACTCAGCGCGCATAGCAACAGGCACGATCGTCTCTCCCCCCCCCCTTGTGTCTGTGTGTGAGTATGTTTTTTCCATCCTGTCTCTTTGCAGAAGCACTCACCTCTTCACAGTCGTCAGAGGCGTCCTTAAGCGCCCCGATGAACGCCTCTGCCCAAGCCTGCAGGTAGAAAGACATACAGGCGGACACCATTGAACAACGACAGCAGAAAGAACCGAATCACGAAGGAGGAAGAACACCGCACGAAGGAAGAATCGACAAGGAGACTGCCCCGGGGCGTTGGGAGAAGAGAGGGAGAAAGGATCCTTCCTTCCTGCCTGCCTGCCGGGGGGGAAGATCGACTGAGAGAGAGAGAGAGAGAGAGAGAGAACATTCACTAACTAACGTCAAATACGAAGGAAGTTTGACGACAATCATGCACCGGTTGAGTACAATCAAGATCAGGGGAGAAAAAAGCATCTCGGTACTCCCTCTCTCCCGCTCTGCTCCCTTCCCGCCACTTCCCCCCCTTCTTTCTTCTTTCTCTCTCTGTCTCTTCGTACCTACCTGGCTCGTGTGAGTGTGGACATGCCGGAATGCGTACTCATGTCTGCTCTTTCTCTCTTCTGACGACATCGACAGGGCCTGCTTGATCGCACCCGCCACCTCGTCGAGAGCCCAGGGGTTGATGCGGATCGATCCCGCACCTGCCGCGCATTTGTTTGTAGTGTGTACTTAATAAAGGTGTATTGTATTTGCCAATCAGCCCAACCACGAACGCATGTAAATATCGACGGGTGAGGTACATGCCGGTGCCCGTTTGGACGCAACTGACAGACCGCTCCTTCGTGTTGACAGAGAAAGAAGCCTACGTGAGATGTCTTCCGCTCGTGACCACAGCCTTGTCACAATGAAGAAGATGAAACTGGCATCAGCGAGCAAAGAAACCCGAAAAACGGAAGAGGAAGCAAACAGAGAAGGGGAACGGGCGAGAGAGAGAGAGAAAGAAAAAACGGAAAGAAAAAAATGGAGGAGTATCATGTTGAAATCAATCCAGCTAGCCCCCTTCCTACCCAGGCTTTGTGCAGCTCCAGCGAATTCAGAAAGGATCAACGTGCCAAATTTCTCCTCCTGACAGGCGATGTACTCGAAAGCCACCAAGTTCATGCCGTCCCGCAGAGACGTGATCAGAGCGACGTCTGCCACCCTGTACAGAGCGACCAACTGGCAGAGAGACGACAAAGGCAATGGAGGGGAAGGCACAACCCAGACAGAAAGATAGGCGGAAAGCATGAGGGAGAAAATGAAAGAAGCCGAATCACGATGAGACAAGGCAAATGACGCAGATTCCGACGCACCTCTCCACCTAAGCCAACCACCAAGGCAACGAACGTCTTTTTTCCATCGGAGAAGCGTTGAGATCGACAGAGTCTCTCTCACAGGAAAGCAAGGAAAAACAAAGAAAGAAAGAATCAAAGAAAGAAAGAATCAAAGAAAGAAAGAAAGAAAGAAAGAAAGAATCAAAGAAAGAACGAACGAACGAAAGAACGAAAGAAAGAAAGGAAGGAAGAAAGAAAGAAAGAAAGAAAGAATCAAAGAAAGAAAGAAAGAAAGAAAGAGTCAGAGAAAAAAAGAAAGAAAAGAAAGTAAGAAAGAAAGAAAGAAAGAATCAAAGAAAAAAAGAAAGAAAAGAAAGAAAGAAAGAAAGAATCAAAGAAAAAAAGAAAGAAAAGAAAGAATCAAAGAAAGAAAGAAAGAATCAAAGAAAAAAAGAAAGAAAAGAAAGAAAGAAAAGAAAGAAAGAAAGAAAGAAAGAATCAAAGAAAAAAAGAAAGAAAAGAAAGAAAGAAAGAAAGAAAGAAAAGAAAGAAAGAAAGAAAGACAGACAGACAGACAGAAAAGAAAAGAAAAGAAAAGGAAAAGGAAGAAAGGAAGAAAGAAAGAAAGAAAGAAAGAAAAGAAAGGAAGAAAGAAAAAAAGAAAGAAAAGAAAGAAAGAAAGAAAGAAAGAAAAGAAAGAAAGAAAGAAAGAAAGAAAGAAAGAAAAAAAGAAAAGAAAAGAAAAGAAAAGAAAAGACAAAGAAAGAAAGAAAGAAAGAAAGAAAAGAAAGAAAGAAAAGAAAGAAAGGAAGGAAGGAAAGAAAGAAAGGAAGGAAGGAAGGAAGAAAGAAAAGAAAGAAAGAAAGAAAGAAAGAAAGAAAAGAAAGAAAGAAAGAAATAAAGAAAAGAAAAGAAAGAAAGGAAAATGGAGGCAGGAAGGAAAAATGAGAAGGAGAGCACTTCAGAGAAACACAAAGAAAGAAGGCCTCCCTTCCTTCATTCCTCACCTGATCGAAGGACAGGCTCTTGTCAAGGTAGTGGATCGGCACCGACGCCAGCTTCCCCCTCTTTGCATTGATTCGCCCGACCATCTCATGGACCTGCAAGAGAGAGAGAGAGAGCAAAGATCCAAAGAGATATGATTGAACCAACCCATCGACCTCCAACAGAGCAACGACACGAGCATAAGTGCATGTCGAAAAAAAATCATTCTGCTGACCGACCTTGCTCTTCAGTCTCTGGTATTCCGGTACCACCGTTCGAGAGGGCACTGCCAGCTGGACGAGGACGCACTGCTCGACCCATTCGGGATTCTGTTCGAGGAACCTGTCGAAGCCGTTCAGCTTGTGCGGAATGCCCTTCATGTAGTCGAGCCTGTCAACTCCCAGGAGAACCTGTAGGCACAGTTAGAAAGGAAGAAGAGCAAACACACAGGTGGGAAGGGGAATAGACACAGAAGGAGAAAAGGCAGACGACTGGAGAAGATTGGTCGTTTTCGAATCCTCTTTTCTTTTCTTCTCTTCTCGTGGGACTCTTCGACAATTGTGAGTGAGGATGCCAAGAAGATATCCAGGTACGCACAGAGTCGCGATAACGCCCTGCCTTCAGACCCTTCTTTCCTCTTACACCTTTTCTACATGCGGAAGGAAGCACAAATCCTGCCTGCTGTCTCCCCGTTCTTCTTCTTCCTGTCCCTTCCTCTGTCTGTCTGTCCGTCGGGCTGCCCGTCTGTTTGCCTGTCCCCCCAACAGATCGATCCACGAACCTTCTTCTCCCCGAACTGTTCCTTCAACCTCTGAATCGCAGCAATCACAGAGGGCTGCTGGAGCTTCTCAGTGAACTGAGAGGGCTCAATGCCGATCGGGATCGTGGAGCAGTACGCGAACACCCCACCAATCGGTGTGGCATCCACACCCTCGGCCGAAGTCTCCAGCCCAAGCAGAGCGCCGCACGAGTTCAGGAAATGACGGTTGTAGTCGTAGGAGTGAAATCCGACCTGAATTCGGTGAAGGGCAGGGGGGAGGTTCGTTTCAGTTCACTCGGTGTCGGTGACTTGCACGTGTCAGCTGAGCAGGCTGAATGTCGTAAAAAATGAAGAAATGGGAATTTATTGCCCCCCTCTGGCGGACCTTCTTCGTCTGATCAAAGGACGCGACTTCTGTAATCGCAGGAATGAAAGCGAAGCTCCGCGGAGGACGAAAAAGGCGGGAAAGGTCAAAATCGAAATGTGAAGAGTCAGGGAGGTCCGTCTGATGAAACCCCCTCCTTCTGGTTCTCTCTCACCTTTTGTACCCTCATCAGACTGTAAAGCTCTGTTGACCAGCTCTCTAGTAGCAAAGAGAACTTTTCACATATACAAAAAGAATATAGACAGATTGCGATCAAAAAGACAGACACAAAGTCCTCCCCTCCGCGGAGGAAACCCACCACCCTTGTTCCTGACCGACCAAATTGGCAGACAGGAGCCCCGTCAAGATTTCCGTCCGTACCGACAGCATCCGAAAGAATTCGTGAGAAGGAAAAGGGGTATGCAGGAACCAACCAACCTGCAGGCAGGCAAAAGAGGACACCTCTGGTGAAGAAAAGGCACAGAAGGCGCGCTCGTCTCTGTGTAGAACGATGACAGACCAAGGCCTAAAGGGACAGCAAGAAAAGAAGCAGAAGGACGAACGAAGCGGTACGAACACCTGCGTCTCCTCTCGGATGGTAACTTCCCGTTCCCTCTCCCCGCCTTCCCCGGCTGTCTCTTCAGACCCATGCATCCTCGAGGAACTGCTTCTGCACCCTTCACACAAAACGCCCAGTCCCCCATCTAACAAGGATTCCTCTCTCACCTTCACATCAGCCTTCTTGTCCCGCAACATGCGCGGCACCAGCATCAAGTGATAGTCGTGAACCCAAACCAGGTCGCCGTCTTGGTAGATCTCCATGATCGCGTCTGCGAACAGCTCGTTGGCCTTACAGTAGGCATGCCACTCTTCCGTAGTCCTCTCGTTCACGTCCGTGTCAATGGGCGGGGCGATGTAGTGGAAGAGCGGCCACAGGACGTTGTTGGCGAACCCGTTGTAGTACAGGTCGATAGTCAACTGATCCAAAAACACAGGTCTGCAGTTTCTCTTCCCAGTCTCTTCAATGACTTTCGGCTGGTCCTGCTCAGGAACCTCCGCTCCCGGCCACCCGATCCAACTCATATCGAAACCACGAATGCCGGAGAGCCCAGACACCAGGCCACCGGAGGAGACGGTGTAATGGTAGTCTCCGTTGGAATCCTGCCGGACTGTGACTGGCAAACGGTTGGCAACCACCAGGAGGCGCTCCTGAGCCTGATCCTCTGACCCGGCAGTGGAGCACTCATCCTCAGAGGCTTCATCTCTGCTGTGGTCGTCTGACAGGGGTCCAATTCGTTCTGCCGTCTTCTCTTCATCGAGCAAATGGGAGGAAGCGGGAACCGTGAGAGCTGCTGGTTTTTGCATGCTTTTGCTTCAGCAAGCTCGACAAACTCTTCGACTTGAGTTCACCAGAGAGCGGAATGGAAGTAAAGAGACGAATCAGAGCTTCCACACGCATTCGCTCAACCCAGTCTGTCCGGTGTCAGGGACGAGAGAGAAAACGAAATTTGTGTCAGCACAAGGACCAAGGGAGCCAAAGAAAACACAACGATGAAGGCCAAAAACGGTGCTGTGACAGCTAAACGGCGTACAGAAAGAGAAATCAAAAGGGTTATCGAGGTCTTGTAGGCTGAGGAGCAATCAAACGACTACATTCGTCCAGTGGGACGGCAGTAAAACAGGTGGAATGTGTCACTGCAGACTGAGCTAGAAGAGAAATGTTGGACTTGCAGCTTCCAACTGCCACTAGATCGGAGCAAAAGCGTAGCAGGGCTCGACAAACGGACTCAGGTACTTTTCCTGAAGACTCCACAACGCAGAAAGGCGGCTTAGACAGTCTTTTTTTAATACAAAGGCCGGCTTCATCTGTAGGTAAGGGCGGTCGGGACATGTCGATCGACTCACGCTTGATCAACTCAAGTCGATCACTCCAGCCATCTCGCCCCGCGCGCTCGAAGCTAGCGCGCGCGCGCGCGCGCATTTTGCGACAAAATTTTGTGAAGGATCGATCCATTCCGCGCGGCCGGATGAGCGAGAAGCCGTCTCCTTGTCTGACTAATTCTGACTAATTTCTGACTATGCCTGACTACGATCTCACTCATTCTGACTCTATATACGTCTTGCTCAAATCATTTCCGATCAAGATTTTTCAAATCTATACACGTTCTCCTGCGGCGTCCTGCCTTCTTTCATCTTCCGTGTGTCTGGTGCACTTGCTGATACTTCTTGATCTTTTTTTGCACGCGTTTGGGCGTCGCCATAGAGTATGGGAGTTTGAGGCTTTCCTTTCTTTTTTTCACCCCTTGTATCCTTCCATCACACCTCTCTCGGTACCGAGGTGCAGAGGCAGCATGGAGGCTGCAAGAGCGCTTCTGGAAAAGCCGGGCGTCCGCACTGACCTCGAAAGTCAGTCAAACAGGAGCGGTCTCTCTCGCATTTGTTTCCTCTCCTGTTTCTGATTTGCTGTTACTGAGGATCCTTTTTTTGTTTGCAGACTTTCCGTGTTTCTGATTTGCTGTTACTGAGGATCCATCTTTTTGTTTGCTGTTACTGAGGATCCATCTTTTTGTTTGCTGTTACTGAGGATCCATCTTTTTGTTTGCTGTTACTGAGCATCCATCTTTTTGTTTGCTGTTACTGAGGATCCATCTTTTTGTTTGCTGTTACTGAGGATCCATCTTTTTGTTTGCAGACTTTCCGGATTGGGAGTACTTTGACATCGCCAAACTGTTCACCGGTGCTGAGTTGAAAGATGTCAGGAGCGCGGTGAAAATTGATGAGGTAAGGCCTCATTACTTCTTAATTGCCTCCATTGATTCTTCCCTTCGTTTGAGCGTCCGTCCATCCACGACTGTTGTGTTTGATCCTGTCCCGCCTCCTTTTTGCACGTGGAGTTGCTTCTCTCCTGATTGGGCGGTTCTCAATTTCAGCGCATTTATGTTCTAGCATCAGGATGAGAGAACAAGAATAATTGTGGAAGGGTCAGAAGACTGGTCTTTGAAAGTGGTTAATTGATGGGCTTTCTCAATTTCAGTCTAGACGCTAACAAAATAATTGCAGCAAAACCAAAACCATGATTTTCCTTGTCCATACATGCAGATGAACGGGGAGGATTTCCTCAACTTCAAGCCGTCAGTTGTTCGCTCTCTGTCTCTGTTCTCTGCTGGACTCTCTTACTGTCTTTCCTCAAGGCGCTCTCTGCAAGTCAAGTCTGCTTGTCTCTGATTTTTTCACCTCCTGTAGTGACGACGCGCTAGAAAAACCAGACCACTTTGAACAACGCTACTCAGTCACAGTAAAGTCCCCTGGCAGAACACGATTCTTTCGAGTGAGATAGTTCGGCTCTTGCTCTTTGCACACCTCCGAATCGTTCGTTCATGCTCCAATAGCACCGCTCTCATGTTGGTGATGCCATTTGCAGCAAGGACTTCCGGACCAAATTTCACTTGGACCCTCAGTCGGAACCTGGGTGGGTCGGTGGGTTGGTGGGTGCGCCCGCTTGTCTTTGTGTTCATGTCTTAGGAAGTAATTCTACGGAGAGGAAACCCAAGGAGGGTCCTGTAGGGGCTTCCTTGTTTAATATTTCGCTTGTCCGTACTTCTCTCTCTCTCTCTCTCTCTCTCTCTCTCTCTCTCTCTCTCGGTGAATTCTGTCCACAGTCACTGGTCGATCTGACCGACCGAGGGACACGCGACCTCTTGATCCTTTCGCCTTTGGGACACACATTCATGTTCTTTCTAGGGAGCAAGTACTTCCCCCGTTTCTTTTTGTTTGGTTCACCGTCTATGTGACTGATTCTTTTCCACTTCTTTCGTCAAAATAATGTTCCCCTCGGTGTCCTCCCTGTCTGTCGGTCTCTTTGTTTTTTCCTTTCCTTTCCTTTCCTTCTGTGTCTGGTGAGTGCAGACAGATCCTGGTGGCTCTCTTTCACATCATCAAGGAGAAGCAAAAGGTCATTTGGGGGGGGGACAAGTGTGCGTCTTTGCCTTTTTTTTAATGTGTCGAGGAAGCAGAAACGTGCAGAAAGAAAGGCGGTTTGCAAGGATGTGCATGCAAACTCTTCGATCAGGCAGAGGTAGACAGAAGAGAGTCCTCCGGAGGGGGCGCTTCCTCTCCTCTCTGCCATCTCCTTGTCATAACTCAGATCTTGTGACTCACTCATTTTTCCTTTGGGATAATTGGGGGGCATGACTGAATGTCCATTCGATGTCTTCTATCTTGTGCAATTTGACTATATGATTGCCTTGTGTGTTTTTCTCTGAGCTCCATCACCGCGCCTTCTCTTGCAGTCCCGTCCCTTCCTTCCCCCTTGTCCCGCCACTCCCCCCTTTCTCGGGCCGCGCGTCCGGCCAGCCGGCCACGTGTGTGTGTGCATGCGTGTGCGTGCGGTTGATTTTGCTGGCGCTTCATTCACCTGATGGATGTGGAGACCCTACCCTCGAGGCCTAATGCACTTCTGTTCTTTTCTGAACAAGCGAAGCGAGCGCCTAGATCATTTAAATGGCGCTCTCTCTCTCTCTCTCTCTCTCTCTCTGTTTGTGTTTTGGGGGGGGGTTCTTTCTTTGCACCTATCTTCCTTCCTTTCTGACTGTTTATTGAAGAAAAAAAGAAGTCAAATAGTCTGTCCGTTGGTTTACGTGCCAGCCTGCCTGCATGTGTGTCTGTCTGTTCGTTTGTCTGTCCATCTGTGTGTCTGTCAGGAGGGAAACGAGAATGCTTCGCAGGAGAACAGGAGAGAAAGGGCTTCTGGAGTGTCGCGGAGGGGTGCTGCCGGGGATGAGGGGGTGAGAGGGGGTTCTTTGGAGTTTCCCCCCGAGGGAGGGGGGGGGTTCCTTGGAGACGGCATGGGAGGGGAAGAGGACGACTTCAACCTCACATTCGACAACTCCCAGCCTGGTTAGTCAGTTGGAAGTTCCTTTTGTTGTTGTTCGAAGGAAAGAAAGAGAGAAGAGACGCAGACATGCAGAAAGAGGGAGTTCCAGAATGGGCATTTTTGAGTTCCCCATTTTGTGTTTGGTGAGGCAGGAGAGAGACTTCCTTGGATTGGCGGTTACTGCCGGTCTCTTCTTCGTCGGTCGAAAACTTGAGAGACAAACGTTTCTTTTTGACTGTCTTGTACACTCTCCTTTCCGGGACCATCTGGAATGGGCCTTGCTGGTCTGTCGACAGACACGGAGAGGCAGGAAACGCTTGTCGAGCTCGAATGCGGTCTCATCTGGACTCAGAATGCATTTGCAGCACATAAGGTTAAACAGTACTTGATTGAGAGCCCATAAGAACGATTATTTGAACGCCTCTCCTCCTTCCTGCCTGCCTGCCTGCCTGCCTGCCTGACTCTTGCAGACCCAGCAGATCTATCTGAGGAGGCAGGGGAGAAGCAACCACCTCCTCCTCCTGCTGCTGCTGGGGCAGGAAGAGCCCCTGGAGGTTTCCACATAGACATGAGTTCTCAGGAGAGCGACCTGGATCTCCAGGTCCCCTTCCCGAATGCAAAGTACAAGAAGACAAACAAGAAGGCCATCATGGAAGATGACGAAGAAAATGAAAATGCGGAGGACGGGGATAGTGAGAACCGTGCGGCCTTGCAGAAAGAGAAGGAGAGAGGGGGAAAACGGCAGAAGCCAGATGAGGAGCGTCAGCCTCTTCAGTCTCGTAATTCACTGCAAGAAGAGGAGGGATCTTCCTCTTCTGTTGCCCCGCCTCAAGTAGAGGAGCAGAAAGGAAAAGAGGCCAAGGCCAAAGAGAAGGCGGGGAGGGCAGACAAGGAGAAAGGGGGCAAAGAGTCTAAGAGAAAGAAGAATGGAGAAGAAAAGCAAAACAACGAGGGTGGTCCTGCTGATCAAGTGCAGCCTGACTGCTCTGCGGCCCCGGCAAAGCCCAAGAAGGAAAGCAGCAAGCAGAAGCAGAAAGAGAAAGAGGAAAAGCCGGAGAAACGAGTGGAGGCGGCCGCTGCTGAGAATGGAAAGGAAAACGACGACGAAAACGAAAGACCCCCGGTGCAGCCGCAGAAGAAAAAGGAATCCAAAAAGAAAATACAGAAGCCAGCTGCAGCTGCCGCCTCAGAGCCCCGCGAACCCGCTGCCGTGCCCCACCCAGAGGCTTCCGCAGTCGCCCAAGCCCCTGAGTCCTCTGCGGATCCTCATGAGGCCCCGGAGGGCCCCGCAGAAGCAGGGAACGGCACTGCCGCCAGGCCCCCTGACAGAAAACAGCCGCAGCAGCAGAAGGGGAAGACTTCCGGGGGGCGAAAGAAGAAGGAGCAGAAAGTAGAGAAAGAGAAAGAGGAGGAAGGAGAAGAGGGAAAAGAGACGGAAGACTTCGACCCCCCTGGAGTTGAAGCTGCTGTCGAACAAGCACAGAAGGGAAGGGGTAGAGGGAGAGGCAACGTAAAGGAGGCAGCCCCCAAAGCCAAAGCCAGTCAGCCGAGTGGCAACAACAGCAGAGGAAGAGGCCGGAAGCCTGCAGCTGCACAGAGAGAAGAAGAGGAACAGGAGGACGACCGCGCTGCTCCAACAGGAGGAGACCAGACAGCAAACCTCGCCGCCCCGCCGGCCGAGGAAGAGGAGGGGGAGGGGATCAATGAGGACGAAAATGCGCAGCAGAAGGAAAAAGTCAGCCGGCACAAGGAAGGAAGGAGCACATATCGAATCAACGCACAAACACAAACTCAATTCCTTCTCTCCACAAACAGAGAGACAGACAGAAAAGCAGGCAGACGTTGCCAGAAGGCTCTCTCTGATGGGCAGCTCACCGATTGCATGCAAATGCTTCTGGCCGTCTGGGTATTGAGAATCCCTAGCTCATCTCGCTCTGCCTCTTGATGCCTCAAAGCTTGTCCTTTTCTATTCTGAATTCTGTGTGTATCCTTCTGCTCATGTCAGTTAATTTATATGTCCATTCCTTCATTCCCCCTTTTCCTTTCTGTCCCCTCCATATCCGCCCCCCCCCCCCNCCCGCAGGCACCTGCAAGGAAGAGACGCGCTCCCCCTCCAGTGTCCGCCCCTGCAGCCCTTCAGGGCCTCGCAAAGCGCCCCCGAAAAGCGAAAAAGGTGCAAGGACAGGAGGAGAGAGCAGAGGACCCTCCTGAAGAAGCAGAAGAAGAACAAGAAGGGGGGAAGAAGAGACCTTCCAAGCGTGTTAAGAAGACCCAGCAGCAAGAGGCCGAAGTTCAACAAAAGGAAGGAGAGGAGCAAGGCCAGGAAAGGAAGGGCAGAGGCAACGGGCGGTCCCGCAGAGGGAGGGGGGCAGAAGAATCTGCGACTGGAAAGGAAAAGGAGGGGGCGAAGGACTCGAAAGTGAAGCCACAGGCGAAGAAGAAAGAGGACAAAAAGGCAGCAGAGAAAAGGAAGCCCCCTCCTAATTCCGTCACCGGTGTTGCAGAGGAGGATCGCCGTGCAGGTCGGTCATTCATTCTTTCATTCATTCATTCATTCATTCATTCATTCAATCAATCAATCAATCAATCTGCTTGTCAGCTTTCCCTTCCCCCTCCAGCTGGGTGCTTTTCGCTTTCCTGCCTGCACCTTTGCGGAAGTGAAGGACAACCAAGACTTGCAGGTGTATTTCGAGGCGCTGATTTTTTCCTTCCCTACACATTCCTGCTTTCTCGCATCTAGACCGCCTACATGCGTCAAGTGTTTTTTTGCCTAGGCAATCGAGAGTCTAAAGACGGTATGGCTAAACGCACCTACCTCCATTCGCTCTCCTGCGTGTCTTCGGCAGCAAAGAAGAGGAGACAAGGCGCGGCAAAGCAGAAAGAAGAAGAGACTCAAGCTGCGGCAGCAGCAGGAGAAGGTGGTCGGAAGGGGCGTGGTGTGTGTCTGGCCATCTCGGGGTCGAGGGCGTGGGAAGAAGATCTGAGCAGCGAGGTGGGGGGGGGGGCTTTGGGTTTCTTTCTTCATCAAGGGGGGGGCTGTCTGGCTGGTGCATGAAGTGGTTTGAGTTTTTCCTTTTGCTGGTCGGTGCCTTCATTTTCGAACTGACCGTTGATTGAAGTCACATGCATATGAAATGATTGATTGTGATGCAGTTTCCGGTGTATATCCTCTTCCATTCCCTTTCCTGTTTTCCCTTTTCCCTTCACTCTGCCCCCGAATGAGAGAAAGAAACGCAAAAGAAGAAGCATCATGATGCCTCTCTCCCGCTCCCTCCTTGTGTGTTTGTGTGAGTCTGCAGCTGGTCCCCTGGGTCCGTCAGCGTCTCGATGACGGTTCGCGTTTCATCAGGGAGCGTGACGTGCAGTCTCTTCTTCGCATCACTCACTTGGTCTTGCCTGCCGAGAAGGAACTCAAGAAAGGACTCACCGAGAAGGTGCGAAAGGATCTCATGAGGGCATGCAGCAAGGGAAAAAGAACGAAGGACGAAAGAAAGAAAGAAAGAAAGAAAAGAAATGCTTGATCGCATAGGTGCGTGGCAAGAAGACAGGAGGGAGAACGAGAGAGCAGAAAAGAGCATCGAGGGGAAGAAATGCCAGTCCCATCCCAGAAATGACAGACACTGCCTCAATCAGATGTTCATGCTTCCGCGACAGACTCTTCGTGTCGAAAGGGACGCTGTTTTCAAAGCAAAATTGAAAGAGGAGAAAAAAGAAGTTTCTCCGCTACTTTCTCCTTTTCGTTGACGCTTAATCTATAGCATCTGCATGAGTAAAGAAGACCGACAAGCCAATTCACGCCCCCTCTTTCCATTCAGATTCACGATTTCTAATCGTCTCCTAGTCCCCTTTTCATGGCTTCGGAGAAAACGTCTCGTCTCCTGCTTGCAGATGCTGGTGGCTCTTGCATCGGGTGCCTTCATTCTCTCGCCTTCTTATCTCACGGCAGCGATTGATGCACAGGTGGGCCTGCCTGGGCGCAGTGAGTGAGTGCATGGGTCTTTCTTCTCTCTTTTCTGAAATTGCCCTTTTTTTGCATACACTTATGCGTGTTTGTTCACTTTGCGGAAATCAGGAAGACAACAAGTGCCCGAAGCCTGCGAGACAAGAGAACTGTCGCTTAATTTCCTGTGAGTGACTCTGCAGAGAGAGCCTTTTCTCTTCTCCTTGCTTGCAGGGGTGGCCCCTCGAGAGTGAGCATGAACACCCGAATTTTTCTTCTGCCTCTGAGCGACGGGCTCTGCTGTCCTCCCTTTTCAAGGGATCCTCTGTCAGCGTCGTGGAAGAGCCGGACACGTTCACGGCCCACGAGACGCTCTCACCCAAACTGTCCCTCGAATTGGTCCGTCACTCAGTGGGGGTGTGAGTACATCGGGTGTCAATAGAGTAAACAGAAAGAGCACGCAGTGGAGGGAAAGAACAAAAGACGCGCAGCTAGGATGATCCATCGCACTCCCTTCTATTCGAATCCGATCGCAAACTTACATGCAGTGGCCCTCCCTGACGAGTCTGTATGGACAGAGAGAGAGAGGAGACTTTTTCAGTCTGCCGTTGTCCCTCTTCGACTATTTCCAGCAAGAGGTCTCAAGCTCTCTGGGTGAACTTGTGATTCTCCTGCATTTTTGTTTTTTTTTTTTCTCACCCTTTCCCTCTTGTGCCGCTTCTCTCTCTGCCTGCAGGCCCGTCTCCTCGGGGCCTCTGTCTCCACGTCTTCTCACGGCCTCTTTGAGGATGTTGTCGTGTGTGTAGACCTCATCTCAGCAAGGAAGGCAGCCAAGAAAGGAATGGAGGCCGCCAAGGGGGATCCAGAGTGAGTCAGGAGGGAGTGAAGGAAGGGAGGGCCGGCTTCAAAGAAAGGAAAGGAGAGGGTGAAGAAAAGGGATTCCGCCAGAGAGATCTGTCGGGGCAAGGGGTTGAGGTCGCACTCGTGGAATTCACAGGAGTGTATTTGCAATTGGTTTCCCGTCACGCATTCGCTGTTTTATCTTTTGTTTTTTCTTTCTCGTTTCTGCAGTGCCGCCTCGCTCCTGAAGGAACAGAAGGAGAAGATCGTATCTCCTCTGTGGATCATCAACTGCATCAAGTGAGTGAGTGAGTGAGTGAGTCAGTTCGGAAAGGTGTGGGAGTGTACAGGCGGGGAGAAAGCCGAAAAGCGTTTATGGTTCGCCAGTTGATTCAGTGAAGCAGAGTCAACGGAAGAGAAGGGGGGAAAGCAGCCGGGCGACAGTGCGGAGGGCACTGATTCCGTCAGAACGTGTCACTTTTCCTTTTTCTCTCCTTTTTCTGCTCTCCGTTTGTCTGTCTGTCTGTCTGTCTGTCTGCAATCATCCTTTCGATCGAGCGAGTTTCCCAGCTCTGGATTATGTGCGAAAGTCCCCGCTTCCCCACTGCAGTCCCCTTTCCTCTTGTTCTCTCTCTGTCACTGATGCATGCAGAGAGGGCTCCCGGGTTCCTCTTGAGCCTTTTTTGATTTTGTCTGCGGCAGAGAGAGAGAAATTGACGAAGGAAGAAGACGGCCTGGCTGGAGCTGGGGAAAAGCAGAAAAAGAAGCTTTTGGACAAGGGAGGGCCGAAAAAACAGGTCGGTCTGACCAACAGTCAGTCGATTCTTCGTTGAATTCAGAAAGGAATTTACAGAAGGTTCTGGACGCATTCCCCAAGAGACCCACCTTTCCTTTGACATGCGCCCAAAATACTCTTTCCGCGGACATTGAAGGTGACATGCTACGCCCTGCAAGAATCCGAATCAGAGAAAGACCCTCAAATCCCGTCTTGTTTTTCTCTGCCTCATTTATCTCCCTCCGGCTCTCGACAGTCTGCATCATTCGAGAGTCGGCATGCATTCTTTTTTTCCTTCCTTCCTTCCTTGTTTCTCCACATGACATTCCGAGTGCTGTCATATCCTCTCGATCACTGCCGTTGGTTGAAAATCCGCAGTGTCTCTCTCAGCCTGTTAGACGGCCTGCCCCTGGTCTCCTCGCTTTCCTTCTTTCCCTCGCTCGTGCTTTCAACGGGCGGGCTTCACTCTCCTCTTCTCTTCCCTTCATTCTTTCCTCTTCCATTCAGGCCCCCCCTCCAGCTGTCGAGAAGGAGAAGGAGAAGGGTGCCAGCAAGGGCAAAGCCCCCAAAGCCGCCCCCCCTGCAGCTCCTGCTCCTGCCGGGAAGAGAGAGAGAGGAGCGATTGCAGAGCTGGAGGAGGACAAGAACAAAGCAAAGAGGAGGGTAACCGGAGCAGAAGAAGTTGCAGAGGGAAAGAACGGAAGGGGAGGAGGGGCTGCAAAGGCCACCTCGAAGAAAGCAAACGCGACGGCTTCGAAGGGCCCCCCCTCGAATCCGAAGGCGGCGAAGGCAAAAGCCCAAGCAGCTGTGCATCCTGGAAGGGGAAACGTTGGGCAGGAGAAGGCGGGAGGGAGGAAGAAGAAAGAGGAAGAGCAAGAGAAAGAAGAGGAAGCGGCAGCTCTGGATTCTGCCGATGACGACGCGAAGGAGAGTGTGGCCGACTCCGAGAGTGAGGATGGATCGCTGAATGAGAAGAAGAAGGGAGGGGAAGATGAAAGTGAAGAAGAGGAAGAAGAAGAAGAAGAAGAATCGTCTGCTGACTCCGCGTCCTCCGAGTCAGAAGAGGAGGAGGAAGAAGACGAAGACGAGGAGGACTATGACGAAGACGATTGAAGAATGAAGGAAGGGATGAGGTGTGGGGTCAAGCAACCGCGTCAGAAAGCAGAAGTGAGAAGGACAAAAGTCCTGTCTTCTCCCTTCGGTCTCTCTTCTTCTCCCTTCCTTCAGTCTGTTCTGGTGTCCCTTTTCGTTTGCCTGCTCATTTCTTTCTTGGAGGAGCTTTCCGTCCCCTCCTTCTCACTCATCGCGTGGGGCCTCGAGGTCTTTTGTCCCGTACTAGACGCAGCCATTTGTCATTCTGATTCATTGGATTGGGCTCAAAATCAAATACTTTTTTCCTCTAGCTCTGTTTAGACTCTTTGCAAGGCGTCCGTCCCTCTTCGCTCTCAAGACCCGGCCTTCGTGTTGCCTCAACTGATGCTCTCCTCTCCCGTCTCTCTTACCCCAACACACACACTGCTCTTCACCAACAACACACACGTAGATTTGTCTTGTCCTCTCCTTGCACTGCTCTGCACTGTTCAGGAGTCGTGAAATGATGGTGAAAAGAAGAGAGGCAAGCTGTGTACCTCTCGCGCAACCCCCAGCTGTTTGAGAGGACAGGGAAAGAAGGAAAGGAAGGAGTCCTGGGCCCTGATTTCTAACCAAGACTCATTTCCCGTTTCTTCCTCTTAAAGTCCTTTCTGCCCTCTTCATCAGAGGAAAATCTGTCAACCGACTGCAAATCAATCCATGAATCAAAGGGAATGGGGGCACAGAGAGAGGGACATTGACGAATCGAGAAAGAGACCACATAGACAAGGAAGTAGAAACACGTTCAAACAGGTAGACAGACAGACAGACAGACAGACACATAGACGGACGGAACGACGGAACGTCCGTCAGCGATGACAGATATATGTGCGCGATGCTCTTGACCAAGGGTCCCTACTTGATTGCAACATTTGTCATTTGGCATCCCTGTTCATTCCAGAATTGTTTGTCAAATCGCACGCTGATCTGGGACATTAATTAGACATCCAGATCTGATCTGCACATTCAGTCCTCCGACTGTTCAGACCGGTCTCTGCTTGCCAGTGAGTTCTTGGAGCAATCCGCACAGTTGCACTAGCAGTTGCATTGAATCTTGAGTGTGTTCCATCGCAAGTGGTCGAAGTTCCTGTGTAGAGATTACTTGAAGTCAAGCAAATTAAATGAGTTACGACTCTGTTAAAAACTGCTCAGCAAAAAAGAAAAGAAAACAAAAACACCGTTGGAATCATGCATATACAATCGTATAATGTCATGCATGATAGATTTTCACTGTTTTTTTAACTTACATGTTACACATGTCTCTACACGTGTCTATCACCATGTATGTATATATATTGTAATCACTAGTGTTACTAGTAGTAGTGTAGTTATCATGTTTCTATTAGGATTAGGATGACGATTTATGTTCCGGCCCAACTTCCGGACTAGCTTCCGTGTTTGTCCCAAGGTCCACTGCTGGGGGACGGCTTGCATCTACGCTTGCATTAGTCATTCTTATTGTTCTTATTATAGTAGATTCTGCCTTGCATGTTTAATGTGACCTGACAGAACTTAGTGAGCGCTAGACGCCTACACATAGGCCGATGGCGATGGCGTATATGATGATGGTCATGTTATACTATACTCTGCATGTCTATACCGCATGCATGGTCTGTAAATATCACACAATTATGATTTATCACTATTATCACCCTATATAACTTTATTTACGAGAATTAAACTAGGCTGTAAAAAAAAAAGCTGAGAAAACTTAAAGTCATTTTTTTTTTTTAATTATCTAAAAAATTGTATTTGTATACGTCGTACTATACGAATCTGTCAGATAAAAAACTTGAACGATCAAAATCTATATATTATAGTGTATTCTACCAGGTATTCTGTAGGAACTTACTAGGACCTTAAGCTAAAACAAAACGTAGAATCTAACATAGAATTTATGACACATTGAGAATCCTAGTGTCAGAGAATCTGATAGAAATGTACGCCTCTGTTGATAGCTTAGGTCCCTCTGACAGGGCCTCTGTACGCCAACCTAGACGTCAACTTGAACTCGCACGACGTCACCATTGAAACGGCGACTGTTACAGTGAATTGTACACGACGATAGTTTCGCCATCATATTTTTTATTACCGTGGCCAAACATTAGGCAGAACTGGCGGCAGCTCCGGAACTTGCCCATACTGCATCGAAGGGCCACATTGAAACACACATACACAAAGATCTGGATACACACACACACACACACACACACACACACACACGCGCGCGCGCGCGCGCGCCTGTCTGTAATGCATATTTCGAGTTCGAAGCAAAGGGCAAAGAAAGGGTGAAGAAGGGAACCAAAGCAGGAAATGCCCTCGGAGCCAGCATGCACACCGAGATGGAGAGAAACGAGATCCATTTCATCCGCCAACCCAGATAACAAACGGAAGCATACACGCACAGCAAGAGACAGGGCCACATCGAGAAGCAGTCATTCACTTCCGAGACTTGCCAGTTGACTTTCACACTCGTTAGTGCCTTCAACTTCCCCCCCGATCTTCCTTTCTGTACGGGTACAGATGAACGAACACTCACAGGAGGGATGAAAGTATGACAGCAAAAAAACCACAAGAATGACTGTCTTCACCCTTCTTCTCTCTTCCCCGCTGCTTACGTCAAAGCCTGGAGCTTGGTGGGCAGTCAGCATGAAAGCAGTGTACCCGATTTTAGCCAGAGCTTGAGGGACTCCCTTTGCCACTTGAGCATCGACAGTCTGCGGCTCAACGGGAAGCACCAAAGCGTGCTCGCCCGTCCCCCCGACCGTTGTCTCAACCGCCCGTGGGGGTGGTGCCGTCGAAAACCGTTGGACTGAGGCGGGCTGCTGCTGCTGCTGCGGTTGCGGTTGCTGTACTCCTCCTGCCCCTGCTCCCATTCCTCCAGGCTGTTGCGGTTGCTGAACATGCTGCGATGGTCCAGTAGCGAATGAGGGGGTATTTTGAAACTGCTGAGGCTGCAGAGGGACAGCCTGAGCCTGGGAGTTCCCCCACGGATTTGGAGAGACGCCCCCGGGAGAGGGACCTGCGAGGCCGCCGCCACTGAAAGGATTAGCCGGTAAAGCAGCGTTGCCGCCCCCCGCCCCGAAAGGCCCAGCCGATGCAGCAGCTGGACCCGCACCGCCGCCACCAAAAGCGATCGCCCCCCCCCGTCCGGCTCCGAAAGCCTGCTGCGGCTGCTGCTGCTGCTGACCGAATGCAGTGGCCTGCGATTGCAAGCCCACCCCCCCTCCAAAGGGGTTGACTGGCTGGGACCCCATTGAGATCAGCCCGGCACCTGGAGGAACTCCCTGAAAGCAAAGGAAAAGAAAAGAAGAGAAAAGAGAAGAGAAAGATCAGCTTGGACATGCGTTCGTCATTATCTGGACAGGGAGGGGGAGCGCTGTGATCTGAGAATTTGGCAGGCAGTCAACAGAGAGGAGAGAGAGGCTTAGTTGGGTGATACAGAGGCAAGGGGGCAATACCAAAGGCGGTATGTTCTTTTGAGGCAGGCGGGGAAGGGCAGAGAAGGGGAGGAAAAGGAAAGAAGCAAAAGACTGTATGAAAGAGTTTCCTGTTTTGCGCAGTGTCAGATGGTTGAAGGTCCAAAGCGGGAGCTGTGAGTGCGAGCACGAAAGCTTACACACAAGTACACACCCTCACTCACATATGCACGCACATACACACAGAAACGAACGGACACACAGACAGAGACAGACGGACTGAGTTGGGTGGAAAGAAAGGAGCCGACACCGGAGAACATGAGTAGCTAGCGGGAAGGGAAGAAGTGCAGTGGATGTTGAAAGCGTTTATTTTCATATAGAATTCTTTTTCATACAGAGAGCAATTCTGTATGAAAGTAAACGCAAGTAGCTAGCGGGAAGGGAGCACGCGCAGTGGATGTTGAAAGCGTTTATTTTCATACAGAATTCTTTTTCATACAGAGAGCAATTCTGTATGAAAGTAAACGCAAGTAGCTAGCGGGAAGGGGGCACGCGCAGTGGATGGTGAAAGCGTTTATTTTCATACAGAATTCTTTTTCATACAGAGAGCAATTCTGTATGAAAGTAAACGCAAGTAGCTAGCGGGAAGGGATGTTGAAAGAAAATGCGACGACAACGAAAAAGTCCCTGCATGTAGAAACCAACAGAACATCCATGCATGCATGCATGCATGCATGCGCAACCGAGACACAAACGGGCAAGGGAGTCGACTCACACTTGCAGACCCCCCATCGCCCCCAAAAGGATTTGAGGGAAGACCACCACCTCCCCTTCCTGCGCCTGCCGCGAAAGGATACGCAACTGCTGCACCGCCGAATCCTCCACCTGCAAGGCCAAACAGAGAGACGAGCAGACAGAGAGAGAGCTAGAGGAAGTCAGCCAAAGCGCAGCAACAGTGAAGCCAGAAGAAGGAAGGCTCCACTGAGAAGAGAGAAACGTTGTCCTTCCAAAAAGAAGGAAAATACCGATGAACTATCAATGGCTTGCACTAGTGTGAGAACTCTCCTTTTTTTCTGACCACCCCCATTCTCTCTCTTCCGTTTTCTCTCACATACAAACAGATCGAGACACACGGAGACGATAGGATTCATGGCAAATACAACAGACACACAAAATGATCTTTCTTTTTCCTCTCTTTTCCTTTTCAGGTGCAGAACAGACACAAGAGACACACACGGACAGACAGGCACTCAGGCAGGCACACAGACAGACAGACAGACAGACAGACTATATGTTTCTTCTTCTTCTCCCTCTTTTTCTTCATGAACACAACAGACGAAAAGAAAGACAGACAGACGGACAGACAGACTATATGTTTCTTCTTCTTCTCCCTCTTTTCTTCATGAACACAACAGACGAAAAGAAAGACAGACGGACGGACGGACGGAGAGACAGGCGAAGAGAGAGAGCGGCACCAACAGATATACTCTTCTAGAGAGGGAGCGGCTGTCTGTCTGTCTGTCTGTTTGTCTGTCTGGTATTCCCCTTTGGCTCCACCAGCGCCCCCAAAGCCGCCTGGGCCTGCCAGCCTCCTTCTCCATCACAAAAGGGGCCATCCCACAGCACCGCAAAACAAGGCCCTACTTTCCCTCTTCCTCTTTATCTCTGCGTGCGTCAAAAGGCGACCCAGCCAGATGAAGTCACGAAGTCGCAATCAAAGGCATGAAGAGAAAAGGAAGGACGCAGAAACTGGCCTCCGCCCATTGCTGAAAATTGAGGTCCAAGGGTGAGCTGAGGGTGGACCTGCCGGATCTTCTGGGCTTGCATGTCACTGAACGGACCCATACACAAGGACACACACACACACACACACACACACATAGAGAGAGAGAGAGAGAGAGAAGAAGAGACGCAAAAGCTATGAGGAAAGAGAAGAAGAAAAAAGGAACCAATGCAGGCAAAGAGGCAAAAGGGGGAAACGCTCCATTCACCGATCACCTCTCTCTCTCTCTCCCTCGCTCGCTCCCTTGCCCACCCACTCACCCACTCATTTGCTTACTCACTCACTGGCTCACCCATCCATAGCAGTTGCTAACTCTCCCTCACTCACTCCGTCACTCAGCCTCACAGTCACTGACACCTCGCTCACCCTCTCATTCACTGACTGACTGACTGACTGACTGACTGACACGAGATTTTTCCACTGCACTCCCCACTGGTTCTGGGGAACCCTCGATAGCTCCCATCGCACTTCTTCGGGGCTGAACTCGCCTGCACACGCACACACGCACGTACACAACCACACACACACACACGCGCGCGCGCGCGCGCACACACACGCACACGCACACACACACACACACACACACACACACGCACACACACACACACACACGCACACACGCACACACACCAGACGCGCCAAATTCATCATTCATTCGCTTGTGCTCTCCCTCCTCACCATCTCACTGGCTAGCACATTGGCTCCTTGACCCAGCCGGCAAGCTGGTCAGTGACACGCCCTCTCGCTGCACCTCTCATGCGCATCCGCCCCAAATCCCCTCCTTTGTCGCTCACTCACTCTGTTGATCAAATTGTTGATTCGACCGATGATCTTTCTTTCCTGACGAACTCCTTTCCTGGACCACTTCATCAGTGCTGCTAGCAGAAAATTTCCCTACGTGTGCGGAACTATTCCCTATCCGTCTACATACATAGGACCACTCAGTATCATTTTCTGCATTGCAGTCCGTTTCATCAAGAAAGTGAAGGGAGACACTCCACGCTTGCCCAAATTAGTTGCTCCTGTCTTTCCCAAATCATTCACACTCTGTGCCCTTCCCGATGAACAGAAAGAGAATAAGGTCAGCTATCTAGACGAGACGGAAATCGCGAAAATCAAGAAGAAGATTTTCAGAACCTGATCGACTGACCCTGGGGAAGAAGGTTCTGATTACTTGGGTCCGGAAAGTTCGGAGGTCCTGTTCCGACTTGAGAGAGCGGCCAAGTTCCGGGAACAGAAAAGTCTGTGAGGGCCTTTTTGGGGTCGTTTGCCGCAACACCTGCACCCCCTGCAGGTTGACTCAGGACGGCAAACCGGTTGCCTCCTCCAAAATTTCGGTTCATTCTCAAGTCACTCCACTTGTCCTTTTCGCCGGGAAGTTTCGTGGAGATTTTTCCACCATGAGTACGACCTCGTGCACGTCATCGTCAGCACGGAACAGTGACTCCGCACAGAGATGCAGAGAGTCATTTCCACACAGAAATGTCATTTCAATGCACTGGAATCCAAGTGAGTCCAACTTGTCATGCAGACGCTGAAATCTCAGTGACGCACGCGATGCCGCGCGCCCGCAGTGTGCACGCGTGCGCGTGCGCGCGCGGGAAAAGCGGCGGCTAAGGGCGCGCGTATTTTAAAGTGCCCCATGCACGCTTCGCTTTCCGGGGCCACTTTCAATGTCCGTGCAATAATCTGATCCATTCTGATTCTCCGTCAATCTCTGCTATTCTCGATCTGTCCTGAGTCCCAGCTGCTGTCATTGTCATGACACCGTCTCTCTGTTTTGCAATTAAAAGGCGTCTCTGCTTCATTCTGCTACACGTCCGATCCACCTTCGATTTCTTGAGTGTGTCTGCCCTTCTAAAAGCTTGATCGAAACGCCTGCAAAACCTCAAAAATGGCGAAGAAGGAACTGCCTTTCTGCGGCTTCATGCGCATTTCCGTTCAGGATAATGATGGCCTGGAGAAGAGACTGAAGGGATGTATCATGGAGGCCCCCCGTAAGTCCGGTGGAGTTTTATGGGGTGGAAGGGCTGGGACTGCCGTTTGCTTTTTTTGGTGGACGGGTTTCTTGTGGATATTTTTCGCCGTCTCCATTCCATACAAGCTTCTTGTACTTCTTTCCACCCCCTAGTCAGTTCCTCCGCCGCAGGCTGCCACTACCTGCCACTGCTTCCTTCTCCTTTTTGTTTTCTGGATTCAGACTCTTTTTTCCAGATTCATGCTGCCCCTCTTTTGCGTTCTCAGTCCACAAGAAAGTGGAAGGAGACAACGTGGTTCTCTTCGCTGACCTCCCCAAGGAGGATCCAATCAGATTTCTTCAAATCACAAGCGACGAAAATGACCACCTCGCTTGCCTGTGGTGAGTATGCAGTCCTGCACTGCTCTACGAATTTCTTCGACCTCTCCACTTCTCCTTTTAGCCCCCCACCCTCTTTTCTATTGAAGGGTTTACTGCCTCTCAGACTCTCCCGCCTTGCGCCCTCTGCCTCCCATCCCATACCTTCCAGCTCCCCGTTCCTGGTCTTCATCCCTCCATCCGTCTCCCTTTTACTTCTTTCTTTTGTTTCTGCATCCTCTTTCCCTCGTTTTGTGAAGCCTTCTTTCCCCCTTGACAGTCGCTGTTTTTTTTTTGTCTCCTCTGCCGTCTTCTCGCCTCCCTCGTCATTCTTCCTCTCTCGATCCACTTCTCATTTTCGAATGGAGCCTGCCTCCTTCTTCGGCCTAGATTTCCTTCTGGCCTTTTCCCCTGAGTCTCCCCCCTGCATGCCTCTGGCAGGCTGCGTCCTCCCACTTTTATCTGTTGGGTCTCGACACTCCAGCCTTTTGAGGCGTTCTTCTGTCAATCGTTCCCTGTCGTGCTTGGCTCTGTCGACACTCTCCTTCCCTTCCCTTCACTGCATTCAGAGCTCCACTCAGCTTCGCTGTACTGTCTCCTTTCCTTCATTCTACACTTCCTTGCTCAAGCCGCGATTATAAACAGCAGAAGTTCCTGCGTAGGTCCGAATTGGTATCCGAGAAAGTCTGGTCTCCTTTTCTGTGCGTATGATTGCACACACACACACACACACACACACTGACTGTGTGTGAATGCTGGCTTCTTGTATCTTCAGGTGGTTCGGCAGCGGGAAGCGCGAGACCCACGAGCGCTACCCCTGCGACAAGTTGCTCGCCATCATGAACACAGTGAAGACGAAGCCGGTGGTGGACAAACTGGAGGATGCAGTCTCGTCCTTCACCGCACGCGCGTGCATGCCGTACATCCCCGATGGGTACAACCGGCTTGTTGAGGTGAGGTCTGCCTACGTTGCGTAGCGGTTCTGTATTTGTTTCATGATAATTGGTCGAGAGGTGTGTGCTTTGCTGCTGGGATTATTGCTCTTTGAAAAGATCGATCCAACGTATTAGCTGTGTGCTTAGCTGTTAGACTCAAGAACGCGAGAGAGAAAAATGAGACGAGCAAAAGAAGAGCCTGATGCCGCAGGAGGAAAGAATGAGTGACGGGGGAATGGGTCGGAAAAGCGGAGCAGGGGAAGGAGAAAGGCCCAGAGAAGGAATTCCGGACAAAACAAAGAGACTGAAGGAATGGGAAAACCTCTCTCTCTCTCTCTGTGTTTGTGGGGGGGGGGGGGGGGGGGGGGGG
>JAHBMJ010005735.1:22802-67984 GCA_018398765.1 Chromera velia | reverse complement strand
TACTGCTTCTTCTAATTAATGCTCCCGTGCACCAACAAGACTTAATTGGACAAGGGCGTTCTGGCCGGCAACTTCTAGGCCCCCTTGGCCTCGTCCACTGCAGCAGCGCTGGTTTCCTTTGAAAGACGACGTCCCTGCTTCTGCTTGTCGTTGCTTTTCCCTTTTGCCTCCTTCGCCTTCTCTCCCTGAGTGATGTTCCCATTACTCTGTTTTCTCAACCCGGAGACGGCAACAGCTCTCTCCGCGTCTCCAGGCCCCACCCCCGCGCTGTGCAATTCTCTCTCTTCCTGGCGTCTCGCCCATACTTCCAAACCCGCAAGGAAAGTCCGGAAGTTCAGACCGTCGGGCGTGTGGACCTGCGAGAGAGACGAAGCTGCTCTGTATGAAAAGTGCAGCCGCACTCAATTTCTTTTCCAGCGAATAAAGAGGACTCTCCAAGCTACAGCGCTGGAGTCGGCCGGCGTACCTGCCTGGGAGCTTTTCGCGGGGGGGGCAGAACAGCTCTCATCAAAGTGCCATGCATGAATCCTGCCTGATCTGCTGGACGGCTTCTTCCTTCCGTCTCTCCTTCCTGCATTTCTACCAAGCTCCCGTCAGTCTCTGCCGGTCTGTGTGTCCGACGCTTTGCAAAAAAGAAATTTGATAGCTCCGTTTCTGACTGCTGGAATCAATCTGCCGTTATTTGAGTGTCTTCCTCAACATTCATACAGACACACACACACACACACACACACACACACACACACACACGCACACACACACACACACACACACACGCACGCACGCACGCACGCACGCACGCACACACGCACACACACACACACACACACACACACACACACACACAGACCCACCAGGTGTACACACGAATTGCTGAGTGGATGTGAGTCGATTTTGGAATCAAATTTTCAGTTCAGTCCTTTTGTTTTTACATGCTACGCGTGCAAACATGGCAGACTTCATACCTACGTGCCTGACTGACTCGTTGGCTGACTAACTGGGTGGCTGTCTGCCTGCCTAACCGGGTGTCTGCCTGCAGGCTAGGTGAGTCGACTGACCACAGTCACAAATTCCCTCCCGTCAGACACGACAGTCTCTGCATCCCAATACTTGCCCTTCTTGATTTCCGTCTGAATTCTCTGATCTCCCTCTGCTTCATATCCCAGAGTCCTTGTGTCTGAGATGTTCCTGCCCTCGTTGTCGAAGAAGATCATGTCAGACCAGGATTTGACGCTCATCTTCTCCCTGATGGCCTTCAAGTGGCGGGTCTTGCGGGACTCATACATCTCCATGCAGCCAATCAACTTGGAGAAGGGGGTGCCTGCACGCACACACACACACACACACACACACACACATATATATATATATATATAGACATATATAGACACAGAGTTTCTCTCTCTCTCTCTCTCACACACACACACACACACACATACACACAGACATTCACACACACACACACACACACACACACACACACAGACATTCACACACACACAGCGAGAGAGAGAGAGAGAGAGAGAGAGAGAGAGATGACCAACTCTCTATGTACAAGGCTTCAGACATTGGTGCGATCTTAGAGATGACAACTCAATCTTCTTTTTGCAAATACTCAAGTCGGAGGCGAACGCTAAACCAGTACAAGCGGAGAGGGAGGAAGATCGGAAGAGACAGAAACGCATCGAGGCAAGCAGACACAAAAAACAACCTAACGCATCAGCCATCTGAATGGTCCTGAGAATTCCTTTGTTTTGCACCAGCATACACGTGGGTGGAACAAGTTCGAGCGAATCACACCTCTCAGTCTGACACACTGCACCACTGACTCACCTGCCTTTGTGCAAAAGAGATTCAGGGCCTCTCTGCACCAGGGAGGCATCATGGTTCGTGAGGCAACTGCCAGTCTGACTGTCTTCTCGCCCTTGCTCTTCTTTGCAAGCATCTCCACTGCAGTGATGATGTCCACAACTTCGGGGAACAACTTGAAGGGACGGTTTCGGCAGTCCCGCAAGGCCCCTGGACTCTCAAAAGCGAAGGGAGGACCGTAGGTGCCATCGCAGTCTCCTTCCCAAACTGCATTGTCCAACCATTTATTGGGACATGCGTTGATCTGAATTCATCGAGATTGACCATGAGCTGTGAGGACGCTGTCGTGTCCCCATTCCCCGACTGTATGCCAGAGAAGGGAGCAGGAGGAGAAAAGAAATAAATGCATGGCAGACGCACAGTACATTCATGCACTTTCATGGGTCATCCAGGAAAGCGTTGCACTCCCTTTTCTTTCCCTTCACACCCCCATCCCAGGATAGCTGTCAGGCTTCATGGGAAGAGAAAAACAAGTGGACGCATGAGCGGAGAAGCCCTGTCCCAAATTTCGCGCGAAGAAACCGCGAAATAATATCCTGCTTGGCTGAAATGCATTCGGTGCAGACTGACGGGTATCGTCGACGTCCAGCACCACCACGCAGTCGCGGTCGACTGAGGCCTTCTCCTCCAGCACTTTCAAAATGGACTCCATCAAATGACTGGTGATCAACAGTTGCGAATGGATGAGCGGACAATAAGGTCACCACTCGGTACAACAAAGATTCACTTGCAATTGGTGAGAATTTCGGTGCGGCCGTCTACGCAAAATCGCTCCAGCAGCTGAGAAGGTAGCTGCAGTGGCGGTGCTCCAGCTTTGGAAGAAGGTTAAAGGCAACCAACAGCTAGTCGCACGCAACCGTCATTGACAATGCGCAATTGCACATACTCAGTCACTGTGAAGGTCATGTAAGGATCCATGCAAGGTCAGTAATGGTCAGTATTGGTCATGCAGTAGCACAGAATTTGACTGCAGATCGAAGTGCGATGATCGAAGTGCGCGGTTCGCAACAATCGGCTCGAAGGATCATTCGGCTTCTGCATGCACATCGACGCGCGGCCGTCCGAGCTAAATTTCGTCCGAGCTAAATTTCCACTTCACTCAATTCCCGTATATTCCCGTCTCTCAGTGAGTCAAACAATTTCAAGGTATGATAGCGATATAAGAGGATCAATGTGTACGGTCTTTCTCCAGAAAGTCCTTTACAACAGCGTTTGCGGAATCAGAGGAGGAGGAAAACGGTCTTTTTTTCTGACAGGAAGTTCCACTGAATCCGGTGTCATCTGGGCCGTTCAGAGTTTTGTTCTTTTGGAGTTTCCATTGTTGGTTCTTGTGGACAGACCCCATACAGACACAGCCAACAAAAAGACACCCTCAAGAGGCCAGGCAGAATGGATCCCCAGTTTGATTTGCGAAAGAAAAACTTCCCAAACGAAGCTCTAAGGGAGGGATTCCCTCCTCGTGACTTGGGAGCTGGAGAGAAACACCCTGTAGAGAAGGTTCAACTTGATGTCAGTCTCTTCTGGTGCACTCATCTCCTTCCAGTGTTGTCAGATCCCCCAGAGTTCTTTTCAAGAATGCCGCTGTGCCCTCACAGGTCGACTTGGTCTTCTTCGTCTTGGTGCATTTGGTGTCTAAGAGAAGGGAATTCTTATTTATCTGCGTCCTGCACTCGGAAGGGTCATGTCATATCATCCGCTTCCGCAAACTCCTTCTGCTTGTCTCCGGCTGAGTTGGATTGCAGCGTCTTCGAAACGAAGAAGACTTCAAGCTGAAAATGCTGAGTGCCGTGTACGGTACTCACGCTCCCATCCGGCACAAGATGGAGTGCGGTATGCTCGCCCAGTGCGGTCGGCTTCCCGGACTTCCCTCCAGCTTGGTGGGCCTCCAGACGAGACTGGGTCTCGATGAGAAGATCGACTTTGAAGATGTTCTCGGGGGTCAGTCAGTCAATCAGAGGACTCTTCTGAAAATGGTGGTGTGTATTCGTGTATGTATCATGACTGTATGGGTCTCAATAAGAAGATCGACAAAGTTTGGTGTCACGTCTTGCTCTGCGAGAAGAAAACTTTCTTCTTTCTGTACAGTCGGGGCTCTCCTCATTTGAAAGAGGAGCGCATCCTGCGAACGACACGCTGGCAGCATGGACACACAACGCCACTGACAGACTGACACGGAAGAAGCGGAGTGCCCATCGGTCTTTGCATGAAGGTCATTAGGTGACTTCGCTTTCTGCCTTCTTGTAGTCCCTTTGTTCGTTCTCCGGCACCCCATCAGCCCTTCCGCCCCTCTCCCTCCCCCCCTCCCTCCTTCCGTCCCCTCCTATCTACTTCCGTGCCCCCGCCTCTTTCCCCTTTTCCTTCCTCTCTCGAACCTCCCTCCCTCCGAAATCTCCTTTCCATCCCCTGTCCCCCAAGTGTGACCAGTTCTTGTAAGCAGTCAGGAATTTTCGAGCTCACTGTTTCGGCTGCCCAACAGAGAAAGCAATCAGAGTTTGAACGTGAACTTTCAGTTTGGCCCCCATAAGGAACTCCTCTCTTTTAAAGAAGACAGATTGATGAATCAATCGATATTTTGCCGGATGTACAGACGGATTCTTCTATGGGCTTACTGATTGATGGCCTGCCTTATTGAGTGTCCGACCGGCCGTTTGATTCATTCACTACCCGCCAGCTCGCCCGCCTTCCCGGTCGGGAGAAAACCGAATCGGTCTTTGAAGAAGTGAATCAACGAACGAACGAATGTTCGAATGGACGAAAACATAAATGAATGGATGGACGAATAAATGAATGAATGAATGGGAGAAAGAGTGAACAAGCAAGTGAATGAACGGTGGCTGCCTGCAGTCGAGAAGCCGGAGGACCCGACGAGAGGCCGCACCTATCATGAGGTGCTGGAGAAGCACTTCGGAGTCTGATCGGATCCGATCATGTGCTGGGATCAAATTCATTTGATGGGATTGGATTGCGTGGGTGGGGGTCTCTCTGTCTCTCTCTCGGTGTCGCTGGCCTTGGGAGATGACATATGTGCAATTGGGTGGATCTACTGATCTGTCTGACTGGTGAGGTGAGACAAGAGACAAGGGGGTTGAGCCAGGCTACAGGAAGGGGAAATGAAGGATCTGATCGAGTGAAAATTCAAATGAAGGATCGGTCGGTGCCGCTCAGTGGAGTCGACTGTAGAAAGTACTTTGTAGAAGAGTTCAGCATACACCATTAGTTACCTTCACTTTAATACGATTTTAATCTACGCCTAGATCTAGGCTCTAGTCTAGGCTCTTATCTAGCTAAAAATCTAGCTAAAAATATATTTTGGCGTCACTGCGCTTTATTAGAGGGCCTAATAGAGGCGTTTTATTCACTGCGTTATATGCTCGAGTTATAATATTTTTGTCAGGCTGATATACTAAGGTATCAATCCTGAAATATTATTTAAAAGTTTCACGTACCGTTTATCTTAGAAAAATTCTGAGTTTAATTCTCTATACTAGTATGTCTATACCCGTACAGGATAGCTAGCATGATAATATATATCTGTGAAGTTTTAAAGTGAAAAAAAAATTGAACAAATCATTGAAATCAATTAATCAATCAAACTGAACTTAAATTTCAGACCCTAGGTTATAAAATGAAATTCCTAACATCTACTTTAAATTCTTTAAGCAAAATGTTTTTAGCAGCAGAAAATTTAGCTAATTTAAAAAACACAAACTTAATTGATTATATGAGAGACTGACATAAATAATCACTCACACCCATGCACACACACTAACACACACTCACACACACTTGCACACTCACTCACTCACTTACTCACTCACTCACTCACTCACTGACTCACTCACTCACACACACACACAGTGACACACACACAGTGACACACACACAGTGACACACACACAGTGACACACACACAGTGACACACACACAGTGACACACACACAGGGACACACACATAGTGACACACACACACATACACACACACACACACACACACACACACACACACACAGAGAGAGAGAGAGAGAGAGAGAGAGGCACACACAGGCACATACAGGCACACACAGGCACACACAGGCACGCACACACAGGCATGCACACACACACACACACACACACACACGCACACACACGCACACACACACACACACACACTCACTCACTCACTCACTCACACACACACACACACACACACACACACACAGAGTGACACACACACAGACACACACACACACACACACGCACACACACACACACACACGCGCGCGCGCGGGGGGGAGAGAGAGAGAGGGAGAGAGAGAACCCTGAAGCCACAAACCTAGCCCCAAACCCATTCTTATGCTACGGGACTGAAGCTTTTCTCGGACAAAGCGCCTTGAGTACAGAGAGATTCGTTGCGTATATACAGAATCTATGTGAAATGCAGTGATTCATTGGGGTCTTTGTGACATTACTGTCACATCAGCTCAGGGGCTCGCTTCCTTCGTTCATCTATCCCTCTACCAGAGTATCGGTCTCACACCCGCTAGTTGGTCCGTCCGTCTACATTCGTCTGGTCTTCCTTTTCTTCTTTTTTGCGGCAGACCCTGCAGGGAAGGGCCCAGACCGTATGCGCACACCCAAAAGGTCGGCATCATGATTGATTAAATTTGCCTGAAGGACCTTGAATGCATACGACCCGCAATCATCCCCTCAGTCCCCCTTTTCCTCCATGCATCCATCCCTTCTCCCTCGTGTTCCTTCAAAATCTCCCCCAGCGCCGTTGCCCCGGCATGCATCCCTTGCCCCTCCCTAAGATCCATGCATCTTCTCACGAGTGTATTCACAATTTCTGAACGGACTCGGCTGGGCGTAGGGTTCCCCTCCTTCCCTTACCTTCCTTTTCATCTTCTTTCTCGATCCGTCTGTCTGCTCATGGAGAGGGAAGCACGGGTGAGGTTCTCACTCAGAACTTCTTTTCACACGCAGACTTCATTGTGCAATTGTTGTGCCGAGCTATCCAGAAACAACAGGAAAGAAAATCATTCTTTCATCCTTCTCCCTTTCATTGATTCTTTTATGCGTGTAGTTCTGTTTTTGGAGTGCAGTAGTCTCTCTGGTAGGACGATCGGAGGTCCTGCCCTCTCCAGGGGAGGCACAGGTTGCTCTTGAAGTTTCTGAACGCTCGTGCCTTCATCTCGTAGATCCTCTGTCGTGCCACCTCGTCTGCCATCGGGTCGCTTGTTTTCTCTTTCATAGGGGTGTTCAGCTGGGCTGCCACACTCATGATGCCTTGGGATGCGTAGAGGGTTGTGCGGAGTGTGGATCGGAGGGCGTTTCTGTCTTTCGAGTGCTGCCACAGACGCTGGTAGGCTGGGTCGTCGTGCATGTTACTCAGGGTGTGGGTTCGGTAGTTGGGCTGCAGTGCGATGCAGCTCTTGATGCTGGTGAGCACATCGACCACCGCGCTTCTCTGTGCCTGTGAGCCCTCGTAGATCTGCCACTCGAGAAGCTTTCTGAGGGCCTTGGGTGCTAGAATGGAGGAGAAGGACTCATCTGTGAGCTTCTTGTTCTCCAAAACGTAGCTGGCCTCAAGATCGTTGCGGTTTCTGAATGTCACAGGAGAGGTGACGGGTGGGTGTCCCCCCTGTATCAGACCGTATTGGCACATAATCGATCTGTCGAACTTCTCGTCTTGACGCTTGTCTAGGGCGTTCCCTGTGTTAGCGGTGGACTTCATCAAGTCCCATGTGTTATGCTGAGTTTCCAAACGTCGTGAGCGAACGCAGTTGCATCCCACGACGCCTCCAATCATCTCAATGACCCGCTTCTGCCTATTGGAAGCGTTAACCATCCATGGCTCGATGACTGAGAGATACTTGGGCTTCAGCAGAGCCTCAAGTGACTGCTTGCAGGCCACGTCCAGATTGTCAAGGTTGTAGTGGGCCATGGTGGACCTTCTGTTTAGCTGAGGTGGGCCTGGCCTCCCGAACAGCTGGGTGTCGTGACTTCTCGCTAGGGTTCTTTGACTTTCTCTGCTGCCTCTTCTGACAAGGACAAGGAAATGGTTTTGAGCAAGGGTGATCCAAGACCTTACTTGTGCCTTGTTGCTTCTTTGAGAAGTGTCGATCGATCGATAGATTTGAATTGGGCCGGGAATATATATATATACTTATATATAATTGATTGCGCGTATCGATGTATACGTTCTGCATGCATGATCGATGCATATACGTACGCACAATTTCGTATAAGTTAAAAAAAAAAAATTCAAGAAAAACAAAATGAACGCATTAATTTCCAATACAGACAATTGAGTGCGCGCGCTTTGCGCGCAGTGACTTAATTTTTTTTTGGCAGTGTATAAATTAATACTAAGTAACGCTAAGACGTAATTGGCATAGATTTTTTTTTGAAAAACATTTGAATTGTAGTTCGCATATATGCATAATGATCGTCTTCGTGTTTGACAAACTAGTTTAATTTAATTACTTGCATAGATTGGCGAGTTCCACTTATCGAAGGGCATGCAGACTCACTCCTAGGTTAGAGACTAGAAGAGAAGGCTACTTGGTACTCAAACAAGATCAGATAGTAACTAAGGAGGAAGTGACATTCGAAGTGCGACAAGTGAACGCCGACTCAGGAAGGGGGTAAGCAGATGGCAGCGGCGGCGGCCGCACTCGGGTTAAATCGAATACAAAGGTATACAAAGGGGATCAATCAGTCTTTTTTAACGCCATTAACGGACAAGGCAGGATCATGTTAATTAAGGCACAAACAATCTATAATTGATTGATTAACCGATTCTTTGCTAGTGATTTGACTAGATTTGACAGGATTGTATAATTTATATTTTTTTAAAAAATATTTTGTATTAATTAATATACTCTGCATACACATACTCTAACCCAACAAATAAAACGATCTGTCACTATTCAGGGAGCAAGGTTAAACAACTCATAAAACATAAGTAAAATTAATGATCGCTTATTTGTATATCATATCAGTATACAACTCTGATCAACTCCAATAGACAGTTTAATGAAAAATTAATAAAGATAAATCAACGTATACATGGTACTATACATACAAAAATTTCTATTTTCTTTGCTTTTAATCAAATTCATATCTAGATTTATATGGCACTTATATGCATGTTTGCCTATGCAATCCATCAATCGACTCTAAAGTTAGTCAACAAATCATATTCGTTCTTTGTTGTATTACAATTCCAATCGCTCGACCACTGTTCTGACTCATACAAACGGCAGTCACTGCGCCAAGACTGGGAGAAAACGCGCCCTCAGGCTGGCTTAGTCTGCCTTCAAGTAGTACACCCAAGTGGCTGTGTTCTTCCCTGTCACGATCAACCGCCCTGCAAGGAGGAAGACACACAACAAAGAGAACGAGAAGAGGTAAACAGAGTTGAAAAAAAATCCTACACGTCAAGCAAGCAATGGACCAAAGTCGCCAAGAAGTAAGCAGTGAATCATTCAAGGAAGAAAGAAAGGAAGAAAGGAAAAAAGAAAGACAGGAAGGAATCGAAAGTGGAAGGGAGAAAGAAGGAAAGCGCGATGAGCATACAGTTCCCTTTACAAAAAACAAAAAAGCGCGCCGTCATAAATTCTGTCAACAGACCTGTCGTGGGTTTGTCTGCCTTTGTAGACAGCTGTACCTGGACCGATTTCTTTGCCTCCAGAAGAACCGCTTTCGCTGATTGCGCGCACACGAATTGGGGATTGTCAACCGTGAAAGTGAACTCTGCTGGCGTCTCCAGGGGATTGCGGAACTCAACAGAGGCCGATCCGCCCTTACCCCCGGTTCCCACCTGGATAGGCCCCTGGGGCTGGGGGGGGAGACCCAAACCGACCAGCGTCGCCTTGTACGCGATGCCTTCGGGAGAGCGCAGCTGCAGAAGTGCGCGTACCTCTCCCTCCCTGGAGGGCACAAATCGTACTTCACACTGCCCCTGCACGCCCACACCGTCTGCCTTGTCTGCAGGCACCGCGATGGGTTTCGGGTCGACAATGAAGACCCCGGCCATGCGTGCGTCAGCCTCGAGTGGGTTCATTGACGGGGCGGCGGAGGTTTCGGAGAAGGGTGCGACTAGGGGTGTGAGGTTGGCGGGTTTGGTGCCGAAGTGCGAGAATCGGAAGATGGCAGTTGCCTCGTTGCCGAGGGGTGCTTTGCATGAGATCGTCTTTTCGGTCCCCGACGGCCTGGCGTTCCATTCGATTTCATACGGATAAGAGCCGAGCTCTTTGGAAGCGAGCACAGCCTGTCCTGTGCCGTTGCCTGGAATGAGGGGACGCCAGCAGAGGTCGACTTTTCCTGTGCTCATCGGTGCAACCTTCAAAGGTTTGGGTGCAAACACGACGTCTGCTTGGAATGTTGCACCACTGGAGGGGAGAATGGAGCCTGTGAGTTCTACTTCTTGAGGCAGAGGGTTGAAGATCGAGATCGGCCACCGGCACTCTGCTCTGACGACTGTGTCCAATTTGATCTTATCAATCGCCTGTGCCTCCTCAAACTTGAATGTGCAGGCAAAGCGGATAAATTCTTTCGACTGCGGGTTGGTTAACAACAGCTGCAGAGAGATATTGCCGGGACGGTAAGCAAAGAGCTCGAGAGGCAGGCCTCTCTTCCGACCCATTCCCGCAGGGGCCTCAAACTGTGAGGGGGGCCCGACGTGGAAGTTGGCGAGATCGGGTGAGTCGGGGGGAGGGTCTAGGATGGTGCAGGCGACTGCGAATCTCTGCCTGGAAGGAAGCCAGTTGGTTACTTGCACCGGGTGGGTCACTGAGCTCTTGCAAGGTAGCGTCGCCTCAACGGCCTCCGCCTCTGGTTCGTTGCTCTTGCCGACCAGACTGCACACACGCACTCATCAAACAGAAGAGAAGAGAAGAGAAGAGAAGAAAAGAAGCGGCGCACGCGAAATGAAACACTGGAACACAGCTACACACAGAGAGTCGTTGAGGTGCCAACGTTTCGAGAAGCACAAAAACATCTGATGAGTTTTCTGCGGAATAGCTGTTCGTTTCCTCAACTGACTGAACAGAACTGTCCACATTTCCGAGGAAAAGACATTCCTGATTTCGGCTACTTTCCTTCCAAGCATCATGAGTTCTTTCTCTTCTTTCCAAATGAATGAAAAGAAAGAAAGAAGCTGACAGACTTGAACGCGAGGGCCTTTCCATCTGGTGTTGCGATGAAGACGCTCCCCAGGTGCTCCTTCGGCAGGTGTCCGAATCTGCTCATCCACTCTGCCTTCGAAGATGGGCCGTCCCCTCCTGTTCCCCCTGCTGCCGGCGCCTTCGCTTTCCCTGCCGCAGCCTTGGCCTTTGCCTTCGGATCGGGGGAGGCGGGGGGGGAGGAGGCAGAGTCGCCTCCAAACGAGGCCGGCTCCTCTGGCTGCGTCATCGTCAGAGGTCTGTACACAATCTTCACCTCTGCGTCTGCCCCTGGAGGAACCAGGATCGGTCCGGTGACTGGAGAGGCTGCCGCCCTCTCTGCTTGCGTTGCCTCCTTCTCCTTGGAATTTGGGGTGACGAAGAAATAATTCTGCCCAGAGGGGGTTTCGGTTTTGACCACAGGGGTGAGCTTCCATTCTTTCGATGACGGGTTGGAGATCGTGGCAGTCTGCACGATCTCCGTGCGAACTGCAGCAGTAAAGTCAAGCTGTTTGACGGCCTCGTCAGGCTGAGATGTGCCTCTGCCTGAGAGGGTCACCTTCATTGGGGGACAGTTCTCAAAGCAGACAAAGGCGTCGACTGATGTTTCCCTCACGGAAGCTTCTCTGGGTTCGAAAGCGAAACTGACGAGGAGATCTTCTTGGGGACTCAGGAATCCTTCCGACGGACTGACTGAAAAGAGAAGACCGGAACGCCCGGCGGGAGGGACCTCAAATTGGAATCTGCTTCCAAGGTCGCCTACGTTGTGCATTCGGATCGCGTGGCTTGCTTTGCTGTTCACAATCACGGGTCCAAACAACACCAGTGTCTCGGACAACTGGATGTCTGTGGCGTAGCATTTGCCTGCCACGGCAAACAGACTCAGCCGATGCCCCGTACCGCAATATGCCATGATCTTTGTTTTGAATGGCGCGACGGTTTTCAGGGGCGCAAACCGGACATCGACTGGGAGGGACTCGCGGGGTCGGAGAGTCGTGCTCACAGGCGACCACGTGACGCTGTGTGCGATGTCTGAAGTCTGCACAGCTTTTGCGCTGTCGACACAGACCAACTTCAAGTCTACATCCCTGATCGATTTGTTCACCAACCGCACCTGACGGACGGCTGCCTGTCCGGACAACAAATTTCCGAAATCGCAGAGGAGCATGTCACTTGAAGCCATTTCGAGACGCAAATGGCATCCACGTCCTTTGAATGTCACGACCACATGAGACACCTCATTGATCGTGAAACACACTCTTCCTCGATACTCTATCGGTTCTGTAGGTCTGAAGAGGACGGGAACAATCAGACGGTCCCCTGCCGGGATGAGTGAGGGCGGGAGGTGGATATTCAGCCAGGGCGGCACGTCGCCTTCGGTCTTCACGTAACAGTCAGAGTGGACGTCCCGGTTGCAAATGACCAATTCGACACTCTGCAGAAGGAATCCGTCGTCGTCGAACACCCCGGGGGGAGGGGCGGTGTCTCCGTCCTTGGACCTCTGGAGGGCCCGGCGGGGCGACGGTGGGGGGGAGCCGACGCCCACGGCTGCTGTGCCAGGGCGCAAGAAGGCGGCGCCAAAGTCGTGAAAGGTGAAGGAGAAGTCCACCAAAGGACGGTCTGCACGGCCTCTCGCCCCAAGTGTGAAGGGCTTCCCTGATTTGACCTTGCATTGGAGAATGGCCCCGTCGAGAGTGTACGGCTCTTGCGGGTTAAATGTAATGTCGATGGGAACTTGGTCGTTCGACTGACAGATACCCTCATGGGGCGAGATGGTGATGAAAGGAGGCACGGCGCCTGCGTGCTCTATGGGGGGAGTGGGGCCCCGGGCGGGCTTGGCAACCCATGCGAAGTTGAAAGAGAACTTTCCGGAGTTTGTGAGGATCAGCTTCTGTGACCTCTTGTCATTGACTTGCAAAGCCCCGAAGTCCAACATCTCCATCACGTTGGCTCCCTCAATCACTTGCCTCAACCGGGAAGTCTCCCTCTCCTCTATCGACAGGCCTTGTTGGATTGCATACCCTTCTCCCTTCACGTTCAACACCACCGGCTTCTGTTTTCTCTTCACGTGGCAGACAACGTTGAAGTTGTAGCTCTTCTCAGAGTTCGGTGTGAAGGTCAGAGAGACCGGAAGGGCGCTGCCGGGGGACACAACGCCAGAGAGGGGAAGGACTTTGAGGGCCTTCTCTACCCCTCCTGCTCCCCCTGTGCCTTCCTCGAAGTCGAAAGACGTTCTGCAGACAGACACCGTGACAGAGAAACAGAACAAGAAGCAAGAGCGAAGGTGGTCTCTCTCGCACAGAAAGTGCATATGAAAGTGTTACGTTTTTGCCTTGTCAGTGTGTGGTGCGTAGGAAAATATCATCGCATGCAAAGGGGAGAACAAGAAGGAGACAGACAAGCCTTTTCCACTTCTCTCTCTTTTCAAGCTCTTACTCTCTCTCTCATCCTCTAAATGTCCACTCACCTGTCGAATTGGAAGGGGAAGGGGATGTGTTCTCTGTTCACCAGAAGCACGGTCTCAGTCGCAGAGCCTCCCAGCAGGAGACGGCTGAAGTTCACCTTGGGTTTTTCGAACCCGACGCGGGGCTCTTTCACCACACCCTTAAAGTGGAATTTTTGGTCAACAGAAGACTCGGAAGGAATGTAGAAGCCAAAAAAGGCCTCATGGCGGCCAGAGGAGACGGGCAGATACTCCACACAGACCTCAAACTTCTTCCCTGGCAATACGGTCCCTCTCTTGGGAATCACACGGAAGGATTCCAATTCTTGGGGCGCATTCGCTGGAGCTGCTGCTGCCCCCGTCTCCTCTGCAGCTGCCGTCTCTGGCGGTGCCTCCTGCTGCCAGAAGAAATCATACGGCTGCGAGGTAGGGTTCAAAATATGGAACCTCTTTACATTCCTCACCATCACACCCAAAGAATCGAAAGACAATTCTTGGATGCCCGTCATCGAAGCCCCCCCCGCAGGCTCTCCCTCCGCACTCACAGCTGACCCGTCAGACGAGCCTCCGATGTGCTCTGACAGGTCGATGTGACATACGGGCCTGAGGGCCTGGGCGTCCACGCCAATGCTCAGAGCAACGGGAGACGCTACTCGGGTCGGCTGCCCGTCTTCTCCGGGGGCTCCGGGGGCCGTGCAGTCGGGCACGTGGCACTTCAGCAGTCGAGCGAAGTCGAACAGTTCGACCGGAGAGAAGCGCACGGTGACCTCGACAGATGACTCAGAGGCAGCGCCTCCCGCAGGAGGGCCCCCCGGGGTGGAAGGGGAGCTGCCCGGTGCTAGGACGCCCTGACTAGGCGTGATGGAGTAGAAGGGGGGGGCTGAGAGGTTCCCCTCGAGGTCCGTGAAGTAGAACGAGAACGGAGCGGACACGGAGGATTCGTTTGTCTGCACACATACCCAAGAGAGAGAAAGATAGAATGTACGAAAATGCATCAACGAAAACCGATCACAGAGTTTTTTGTACACTTCCTTTCTGACCGAAAAGAGAAGGGGTTGCCGGGACGCTCTGGCAAATTCGGATGGACAACGGAGCCGAGAGAGAGAAAGAAAATCAGAAAAGAGAGCGCATCATATTAGCTGACTGACGATTTTGAACTTGAAGCTCCGCGCCTTGTACAAGAGAGTTGGGGCGAAGAGGAGCTTCAGTGGGTCCTCTGGGTTCTCTCTCGGAAGACTGCAAGAGAGCTGACGGAAATCTGCAGTGGCTGTCACTTGGAGAGGGACCTGCCTCATCGAGTCTGTCACGACCTCATTGGCTGGCTCCTCCGCAACCAACTCGACCTTCACGTTGGGTTCGTTCGGCTCCTCTACCTCCGGGGTGGGGGAGTCCTTTTGGCCCTTGCCTTTCGCGTCCTTCTTGTCCGGGGGGGGGGCTTTTCCCTTTGCCCCCTTGCCGTCTGCAGGTGCTGCAAAGACCCTCAGTTTGGCTTTGCTCTCTGCCTTTGCGGCCTCTGCCTTGGACTCTGGAACGAATTTGACGCTCTTCAGGGTGTCGTCCCAGTCCTCCCTGGGGCCTGCAGAGAAGGGAACCAAGCGAACGGGAGGGAAATCGACATAAACCGTTGAACAATAAAAAGAAACCAGACTGCCGCCAAAAATTGAACACGTGAGAGTGAAGCAGGACAGAAAACAGAAGGTCGAAAACGGGAGAGAAATCAGAAAAAAAATCACCCTGCTCTGCACGAAGTGGGCTTGAAGAGTCAAAACAAAGTCACAAGAAAGGTGTGTGAGTAAAAGAAACATTGACAAAGCAATTTGAGGAAAGACCAACCATCAACTGCGAAACTGATCTCCGCCACTGTGCACGGAATCTGCAGTTTTTGGACTTTGACTCTCTCAGTGGGGGTCAAAGTCGCTGTGATGAGTTTGGACGTCCCAGGGTGGACATGGCCGACAGAAGGAGACAGCTTGAGGAATCCCTTTAGCTCGGCAGGAAGCGCAGACTCTTCTGGGAATTCAAAACGAACAGATTTGTCCCCGTGGTTCTGTAGACGGAAGCTCAGAGAGGTGGAGCCTCCGACCACGGTCTCACCGAGATTGACGGTATCTGTGGAATTCAGCAGCCCCGACTTCTCTCGAGACTTGAAGTCCCCACTCGACCGCTCGAATGCAGTCTGAGTGGCTGAGTTGTCGATCTGCCAGGAGACCTGATCCACGTACCCTTTCCCTTTCAGGAACAGAGTTGTGTCCTCGAACGGGTTCCTCAGAGTCCGCAGTCTCAGAGGAAGCTCGACGGTTTCCTCGGAAATGGGAGAGAAGGAAACCTCGAAGGTCGTGGTCTCTTTCGGAGCCAGCGGGAGTGTGCTGGGAATAGTAATGGCAAAATGGGGGTTGGGGGAATACTCGGCTCTGAGTGTTGCTGGGAGGATCCCCGGGTTCTTCAACAGAAAGTCGAGCGTCAATCGTTGACCGACAGCCAGACGCCCAAAGTCAAAGAAGGGCCCTTGCGGCGGCGCCTTCTCGTCTGGAGGGGGAACATCAGGGAGTGCCGGGGGGACCTCAAAGGAAATTGAGGGCAGCGCTCCTTCGCCTGTCAGACCAAAATTCACATTCGTTGCCTCTGGATCCACACCCCTGGCAACTGTGGCAGAGAAGCTGCCAGAGAATCTCATCAGGGCTGTGGGACGGAAGTACACAGAGCAGTAACGGTACTCATGAGGAGGGATCACCAGCTTCTGAGGCTGCACCTCAAACACATCTTCGCTTCCTGTAGCCGCTCCTCCTTTCCCGCCCTTTCCGCCTGCCGCAGGTGCTGCAGTCCCCCCTCCACTCCTCACCTCCAACGAGACTTCAATAGGAATTCCCTTCGGATTTGTCAAGCGGAAACGTTCGCACGCACCCGACCGCTCCTCCGTCTCCTCTGTCTTCTCGCCCCCTCCCGCCGGGGCCCCTCCCCCAGAGGGTCCAGGCACAGCGAGCACGGGCCCAAACGAGAACAGCTTCTCGTCCTCTGAGAACACACGAGAGTCCAGCCGCCCAGCCACCGTCACGGCCTCATCGAAATTCCGCACAACGAACTGTTCCTCAAAGATCCAGTCCCACTGCAATGAAGGTCCGGAAAGAAAGTAAATTTGAGTCCTGGATCTATTTGCACGAACGTTTTCTCAACAAATATCTTTTCAGTCCAACGGCAAGCTTTGCAACGCAAAGATCAGAAGTCAAAGACAGGACACATGGACGCAAAAGAATCGAAAAGGAAAGATATGGGTCGTTCCAGGAAATGTACAAGGAAGCGCAAACGCAATTTGGAAGCCAGGTGGACAACAAGGGAGAGGAATTTTGATCACAGAGACTGGAGGGAAGAAAGGGTTATGCAGCCGGCCGCTGACTTTGGGGTTCAGTCCGGGAGTACAGGACTCAGCTTGGAGTGTGTACATGCACGCAGGGAGGAGCCAGGGGAGTGGCTTGGGTTTGGCAGTCTGTGGTCTGGACTTGCTGGTCCCCGCTGCTGCTGCAAGAACGTTCTGAGTGTTCGTGGGACTGCCTGGCGTCATCTCTTTCTCCTTCTCTTCCTCCTCATTCACAGGCTCCTCGGGAATGGCCCCTAGAATAAGGGGCAGGAGGTGCTCGCAAGAGGGGTCGTGTTGGACGCCATCTGCCAAAAGCACCAACTCGACCTCGCTGTCTGTGTCCCCCTCTGCAGAGAAGGAAACCTCCACCAGAACGGGGGGGGCACCTGGCTCTAGAGTACCGCCACGGGGGGACACTCTGAAGGGACCAAAGTTAGCAGGCTCTCCAACTGCAGCACCACCCTTGCCCTTATCGTTCCCCTTCGCGGGGGGAGGCGCCTTAGCAGCAGGTGCCTTCCCCCCCTTACCCCCCTTTGCCGCTGCCCCCGTATCCAAAGTGGGTGTCACTGGGCGTGCGTCAAGCTGTACCGATCCCTCCCGGAGCGACTGCAAATCCACCAGCCTCCACTCGAAGGCAAAGTCTCCCTCGTTGACAATCTCCAAAGTTTTGTCCCTCTTGTTGCCCGTCTCTACTGCCCCAAACGAGACACCTCTGGCTGGCCTGATGAGAATGCGGGAGTACACACTCTGCAGAGAGACCCTCACGGGCGGGTATGCTGGCTGTACTCTCTCTCCGGTCTCTGCCTCATAAATTATGAACTGGAGATCCGGCACTCCACGGAAGGCAACCTGCACATATGCAGACAATCAGAGAATGAATCTACGACAAGGAATATCTCAGGAAAGAAGAGGAGATACGAATTGAAGTGGGAATGAACCTCCACCACTTCGAATGAAAAGCACACATCTCTCCCAGATGCTCAACCTCCACCCACCCGACCCAACTGCCCTCCCGACCTCTCCATCTGTGCGGACACGAGCAACAACGGGTCTCGTCTCCCCGGGCTGCAGCGGCTCGGCGTTCTCGTACGTGAACGACAAAAGCCTCCTCAGAGCTCGGTTCCTCACCCTGCTTTCAGGCAGGCAGATCGAGAGAGAAAATGGATGCATGAGGGCAGGTTTGACAAATCCGAATGTTTAAACAGAATCATGCAGCGGCCCATGGGTGCACACGGACTATCTGGTTTCTGTTGCTCTCGCCTAAGCGTCCTGAACTCCACTCCTACAGAGCCGGAAACACAAAACGAGAAGAGAATGGCATGACGGAAAGTCAAGTATCCCCCCGCCTTCATTCGCTACACGCCGAAAGACGGACCTGAACTCAAATTTGACAGGGTACTTCCCTCCATTCGAGGCTTCCAGCAGGACCTGCTCGGTCGTCCCTGCCCTCACCAGACCGAAGTCAAGACCCTCTGCGTCGTCGGGCATTCGGAGCTTCACCTTCACCTCGAACGCCTCCGCGTTCACTGCACGTACTCTCTCTCAGGCAGGGAGGCAGGCGTCATCCAGAGATGAGGCAGAGAGACCAACGGGACAAGAAACATCAGCTCAACCCATAAGCACAAATAGAGAGAGAAAAGACAAAAACCGAAGAAAACTAAGGACGTAAAAAAGGATTCTTCAAAGTCTGCCCACTCATGGCGGGATGAGACATTTTCCCTCAAATTTTCCTTTCCGACTTCATTCATCCTGACCTGGTATCGAGATCCTTTCCTGTTCCAGTCCCAATTCCTCTACGTCTGTCACCTTCAGGCTCAGTGTCTCATTGACCACCGTCTCCTCCTTGCCGTCAAAGTGAAGAGACAAGATACGGGTTTCTCCAACAGCCAGCGTCCCCTCACTGGCAGGCACGAGAGTGAAGAGCTCTGGAAGTTCAGAGGCTCCCTCTAGCGACCAGACGGCAGGGACAGCAGCTGCGTTGCTCAACTTGATCTGCCTCACTGCTTTCTGACCCAAAATCAGTTTGCCAAAGTCGAAACTTTCCGAGTCGACAGAGACTCTCGGAGCAGATCCAAGGGCCTTCAAAGGGAACAGAAGAGGCTCAGGATTGTTCTCAATGGAGACCACCAGCTGGTCACTGAAGGCACCCTCCTTGGAAGGAAAACACCATAGACGCACCTCCACTGTCTCTCCGGGATCTATGCCGACCTTGGCAGGTTCAACAATGAAGGGAAAATCGTCAGGCTGGGGACCGTCAGCAGGCGCGTTCTTTGCACCTTTACCACCCTTCCCGGTTTCTTCTGCAAAGTGCACTGTAGACGCCATTGAGAGGTCAACATTCGCCCTGAACAAACTGTTGTTCGTCAGACGCAGGGTCTCTGTGTGACTCCGCAACGGTGCCGGAATCTCGGGGGGCTCCGTGTCCAGAGCCGTCTCCCCGAGAGCATCCGTTGCTGCCGTCTCGCCAGGGGCTGGCGTGACAGCTTTGGGAGACGCGGACTTGGAACCTGGGGGCGCGCTGACCTCTCCCGAGCCGTCTCCTTCTGCAGAAGGCATCGGAGGTCGAAGGGCAGGGTCTCTCCCTTTGAGGAGAGGACCAAAGTCGAAGTGACCCTGGCTGCTCACCCACTGACGGGATGCGTACCTTCCAGGACGGATCGCGCGGACTCGTCTGAGGAAAACATTGCGGGGGTCGGCGTTGAGTGTCGGGATCCCGCACACACCCTCCACTGTGGCAATGGCGGGCTCTGTTGGCACACCGTGGACGCACTCGAAAGTGAAGGTGGTGTTGTAGACTCCTGCGGCCTTTGGCAAGAATTTGATGTACAGTTTCTGGGTTCCTCCTGCTGGAATCACCCAACGAGACTGGGTCGAATACTCCGGTCCCTTTTCCTCGGGTTCCTCTTCTTGTTTGTCCTTTCCTTTGCCCCCTTTCTTTGCGTCCTTTCCTCCCTTTTTGTTGCCCTGCTCACTCGCGGGGGTTGACGGCTTGGAGGGAGGCTTGTCAATCATCGTCAAAAGAGCAAAGTTCGGGGAGGGGGCGGGGTTCTTTCTTGGAGGGGGCCGTTGGACGATCTGACAGAATATAGGATCGGAAATTTCGGGCTCCCTGGGAATGGCGGGAAGGGGAACGAGCGGACGAAGTTCTTCGAAGAAGACAGTGAAGGGAGGGGGGACAACAGAGAGCGCCCACAATTCCAACCTCTCTGGTGGGAGGAGACCAACCAGATCAGAAGGGGTGGACGGACGGGGGCCCCCCCCTGCATCGGCAGTCAAATCCAGACCCAGGCCCACATCCCCCTCTCCCTCCTCTCCTCCCTCTCCGCCTTCCTCCTCTCCCTCCAGGCCATTGCCCACAGGTGAGGTTCCTCCTCCTCCTCCCTCCCTGGGAGAATTGTTTGCCGATATCGAGGGACCAGGGTCTTCGTGGTCTTCCTCTCCGCCCAGGCTGATGGGGGGAACATCAAGAAAGTGCTTGGGAGACGTCGAGAGCTTCCCAGGACTTTTCGGAGACACCGCAGAGGCAGAAATAGCTTGAGATTGTCTCTTTTGCTTCTCGGCCAGTTTCTCCCGTGTGTGTGCGATGGCCTCTATTTTCTCTTCGTCCTTCATCGCCTCAATCTTCTCGACCATCCGCGCGATCCCCAAAATTGCAGATCGCAAAGCGTCAACGAATGACGTGATGTCCGGAGGTTTCTTCTGACCCTCAGAGGAGGGAATAATATACCTCTCCGTCATCGCCACAGCGGCGGCCTGAATAGACTCGATCTTGGCTTTCAGGTCACTCACCTCCTTCTCTACCGCCTCCTTCTCAGATCGGAGACGGGAAATCTCCACCAAGAGCGCCTCCCTGTCCACCCCCTCTCCCGCATTCGATGTGGGGGAGCCCTCCTGCTCCTCACAGGGGAGGGCTGCCTCGGCGTCTGCAAGAGCTTTGGAGACTTCTGCAAGCCGCCCGTTCGCTGCCTCCATTTCGACGGTCGCTTCCTCGACCGCAGTCTGACCAGCAGCGAGGGAAGACCTGAGGGAACGGGGGGAGTCAGGAAATAGCCAGTGAATGAGGCGTCGAATAGGTTGTAGACAAATATTGGCAGCCTGGTGAAAAGGAAGAGAAGGAAGCCAGAGAGGCTGGGAAGACTTCAGACACGAAGACTACACATCCATCCATGCAGCAAAAAGTGCATATTCATCGTGTCTTGCGGGACATCAGTGACACAATCTCCAGGAGGGCAGGTGAATTCGGTGGGTAAGCTTCCAAAAATTCTCTCTTCCATTCATTCTATTTTTCTCTCTGACGCACTTACTTGTAGTATCTGGAGAGGGCAGCAATGGCTGCGTTGTCGGCTTGTGGGTCCTCCTCTGAGGGCTCTTGGATGCTCATCTTGATCTGCTCAGCCGTCTCCGCGTCCTCTTCTGTGCCTTCCACCTGGAAGGAACAAAATGAGGAGGAAAGAAAAAGAGAAAACAGGAAGGATGTAGTGAAATAGAAAGGCCCAAGTGCACTCTATCAAACATAAAAATACGACGGAGCTGCATTGGATGAGAGGCTACGACAGACACAAAACTTGCGTTGTTGTCTTTCTGAGAAACAGTATACCGTGCGCGTAAGTCGACAGGTACGACGCGAAATCAACAAGAGAGAAAGGAAAATTCGGGTCAATTTATTTGTCGTCACGTCCAAGTATCATCTACTGACCGCAAGTGTAAAGATCCGAAATTTCTCCTTTGAGAGCGCTTTGAGGACAACAGCAAGACCTTCCTCTGGCGTCTCCATTAGAGAGTTCGTCAGCACGCCGTCAAGAATTACACCCGCGTTGCAGTCGGGTGCAAGGAAGCGGTATTGGACCAGGCTCAAGACCATATCGGGAGGGAATGAGTATCGGAGGGTGGGCGCCTGTGGCTCTGGTTCGCCTTTTTTGACCTTGGGTGGGTTTTTTTGGAATTCTTCCAGTTCGGCTTTGTACTTCTCTTCCTGTTCCAATGCGATGATCTTCGCCTTCGTGTAGAGGTCAACAAAGGCAGGATTCCTTCGGAGCTTTCTGTACAGGAAAGGCTTCTCTGAGAGCATCCACGGGAGAATCTCGTCGAGGTTCATGACCTTCCTTTTGTCCTCAGAAAGCATGGAGGCGTAGGTCGTTGTGCCTGTAAGAGGAGGGGCGAGAATGATGATGTTCAGACGGTCGGACGGGGGGACACGAAATGAATATCCCTCAGTCTCTATCTCTTCGTCCTCTCTTGCAAGTGCAGCCTCCTCTTCGTCGATCTCCTCCTCCTCTCCTTCTCCCTCTTCTGGAGGAACACCCTCCTGACCCTCTGCTGCCACACCGACCTCATTCGCATTCGCATTCACAACAGCACTCTCTGATACTTCCTTCTCCTCTGCTGCTGTCCCTTCTGGTGTTCCTCCTTTTCGTAACGCTGCGATGTCCTTCTTCCTCTGTGCAAGAATCTGATTGACCCTTCTGCAAATCTTCTTCCAGGTCGTCACTGGTTCACCTGCCCTCCTGAGGGGCGCCAGAGCAAGTCCATATTCATCATACTCATCATATTCAGCCAGCATCGCATCCTCCTCCAGCAGCTGCTTGTCCAGATCTGTGCACACAACCTCGACTGCATAGCCAGTGGGGTTGAACAATTCCAGCATCTTGAGGTCTTCTGCTGCCGAGACGTAAGGAAGGAGGGGACCCAGTCTGAAGTGAGTCTGGGGCTGTATGATCAACTGGAGTGCGTCGACAACTCCCTTGGCGATGATGGACTTATTCTTTGAAGAGTCCTTGATTCTCAACGGGAGACGGGTAGGCGCATGGGAGGGGGGTTGGACGAGGGGAGCGAAATGGACGAGCACGTCCTGCCACTCTCCCGGATTCAGTACTGAAGTGGAGGGCTCAAGGGAGAACGGCCTTTCGGAAGGTGGAAGGCGTTTGCCCAGCCGTCCCTTTGCCTCCCTCCACACCCACTCTGCAGGCACCTGCAGTTCATTACGGAATCGAACGACCATCGTCTTCCTCCACCCTGCAAGGACATGAGCGAAGTCGAGTCTGTCGATTGAAAGGCCAATGTCAGGAATCACGTGGTTGGCAATCAGCTTGACCAGGTAAGAGGGGCCGTGCTCAAATTCGATGAAGTAATCGAACGTGGCGGGGCCTGCCTCCCCGTCCTTGGCCCTGCTGGCGCTGATGGAGATCTCAACTGACTCCCCGGGGGGCAGCTTCCTCACCGTCTCGGGCTCCACAAGGAATCCAGCGACAGAGGGAGACTGCAAACAGACATGCATTTGTTTTCATAAAAAGAGTTCTGTGTGAAAATGAATGCAGGCTCCACAAGGAATCCAGCGACAGAGGGAGACTGCAAACAGACAAGTAAAGTCAATGTACTCATCTGCTACGAAGACGACCTTTGAATACATCTTTTTTAGACTCTGTCTTCTGACAAGCAGCTTATGGAAGGAGAAAAGGGAAAGCTGGGCAACCGATTCACTCACACAAAAAGAGATCCCTCAAACGGTTTTGGACGCGTCTTAAAAAAAAGGTGAGAGAGACCGTTTTCACCTATAGATGTGTTTCTCATCCTCACAGACCGATGTACCGACCTTCTTGCGCATGCCAACCCAGGTGACCGGATCTGAGTGTTTGTTTGTCAGAAGGATCTTCTTCCCTACCGACTTGCCTAAAACGATGTGCCCGAAGTCGCACACGTACTCAGCCACTACAGGGGTGACGTCTTCCATCTGTCGGCACTGCGCAGGGGTGAAACGCCAACCCTTAGGCACGCCCCCGGAAGAGGAGGGGCAGCTGGTGCCGGTCTCTCCCGCAATCGCACTCACAGGAGGGGGCTTTGTAGGCGGGGGTGCGAGTGGGGCAGGCCCACCGGAGGGTCCTCTCTGTTTCCTTGGAGACGCTTTCACTTGTTCAGCAGCTGATTGGGCTGCAAACTTGAGCATCAGCGCGCTAAACTGTGTCTCGAGCACGTCACACAACATGTGGCGGTCCACCTCAACATCCAGCTCGGAGGAAAGGAACTCTCTCGGTGTCATGCTTCGAATAGACATCTTCTTTGAGCTGTCATCAGTGTGGAAAGAAGGACGGCGAGACATCAAGTCCGACCCGTCAGCAACTGAGCCGTCTATCACAGACCCCACCATCGACATCGCCCTCGTTCCTCTCGACATTTGCGAAACACTCGCAGACGAACGCCCAGAGCCCGAGTGCTCCTCCACCTTGTCTTCCTGCTGCTCCATTTCGGCTTTTTCCTTCGCCCACAGACGCACCTTCGCGTCTTCACGCAACGCCCCGTGTTGGAATTCGTCCACTCGGGGCAGAGACAGGAGAGCCGCGTGGAAGATGCCGCATCCCTTCACGACGATCTTCTGTGCCTCAAAGTGCGCACACTCCAAAAAGAGGGATTCCTCGAATTCCATCGGCATACCGGGACGGAATCTGATCATCAGTCTCTGCTTCTGTCCACCCATCAGTGTGCCAGACTGAGGGGTCACATCGACCAGCCATGGACGGGAGAGTTGCGAGAGGTTCCACCCGAACACGAAAGGAAGCTTCCCCGTGTTTGTCAGTAGGATCTCTCTGCAGAGAGAAAATTAGGAATGCACATTTGGACTTTGCACTCCTATACTCTTTCTATGCTGCTGTCAAGTGGTAAAAGTAGAGAGGGGGGAAAAGAAGTTCCAAGGGCCAGCAGCTGTACAGCAAAGCAGAGTGAGTTGCAACGCACACGGATGGAGGGAGAGGACAGAGTCGGCTTTCGAAGGAGACTTCGACAAAGAAACGGACACAGAAAGAAAAGAAAAGGGCAGAACAAGATTCCAGATAGATTACCCGATCGGGCTCCCCTCCAACAAATTTCGACAGAAGCGCCCGCATCATGCTCCATGCTCGTTTCGAGAGAAAGACGTTTCTTGAGTGAATGTTCAGTCATCAAAAAGGATTGAATTGTCCTCTGTGTGTGTGAGACACACACACACACACACACACACACACACACACAGAGCACTTGACCCTAGCGGGCGTGCTGATAACCTTGACACAATCACTGACTGACTGACTGACTGGCTGACTGACCCTTCTGCCGATCTGTTGAAGGCCACGTTCCCGAAAGAGAGCTCCTGCTTGTCGACTTTGTAGTCCAGGGAGGACCCTTCCCCGCTCAACTGGACCTCATACTCTGGGCCTCCTCTCACAGAGCACACAGCAGTAGTGGACACCTTACGGTTCGGGAAGGCAAAGTAGGAGACCGAGATTCGCTCTGTCTGCCCAGGCTCCAACCTTCCTCGGAGGGGCAGAATGTCGAAGACCTCATTTAACTCCACAGGAAGCGGACCCAAGGCAGCCTCCTCTCTCTCCTTCTCCCTCTGTTCCTTCAACGCCTCCTTGTCCTTCTTCCCTGGGGGACTGCCGGGAGCCGCCACCATCGAGGCTGTCGTCTCGCTCCCTGCATGCCACACGGAATCAGATTCAAATCAAAAGTAAATGCAGGTTTGTGTGTTTGTGTACCAGACCATTTGAAGCCTCCACAGCGCTTTTCTTCGCTGTGGGCAAGGGCAACTAGAAAAGCGAAAGAAAAGGAACGTGCGGCAACAGGCGAAGCGAAAAGGGACACCATATTGGGACCATTCGAAAGAAGCAAAAGCAGCAGAGACTAAGCCGAAAACCGAACATGGCCATGCAACCCTATTGCTGGATCTAGGACTTAACCCCACATCATCACATCACATCACATACTAGCTCCACTACTGGCCAAAGAGACAGACTGACAGACGGACCTCTTGGCTCCGATCGTCTCTGGGTCTGTTGGTTTTGGTCGGTGCTCTGTCTTTCTCTCTTGGCGTCCTTTTTTTCCCCCAAAGTTTCCTTTTCCTTCTCGGAAAGAGTCTTCTCCTTTTCCGCCTCGTGGAAATACCACACATAGTCGACTGGAATCTTTCCCGTGTTGGTGATCTCCAGAGGTAGGGACCGGGATGTCTCGTTCAGCACAGCCCCGAAGGAGATGGCCGCCCTGGAGACGGTCAGATTGGGGAACAGGGCCTCCCCAACCAACTCGAGGGTGTCCGTCTGGGGGTGGTCCTCGTAAGTGATCTGCATCTTTTGCCTGCACCACGCGTTGAAAGCACGAAGGAGGCGGATTGATGAGTCATGAAGGAGAAAGACAAAAAGAGGGACAGAGGGTCGTTTTCATCTGACAAGGCCTGGGTAGATCCAATGAAGGAAAATCAACAAGAACATAAAGAAGAAAAAATCGCCTGAGACTCACAGGGGAGAAGCAGGTGGCAGAAACAATGACAAGTCAATTGGCAACCTGCTGGAGATAAAGTGCACACCCGGTCAACTGAAAAACAACAAATCAGGAGAGACTCTGTGTACAAAATACACCATCCCGCACGCTTTCTAGACAATACAAACAAAACGAAGGTCTGCTGCTCCTTGTCCTACCTGATAGTGGCAGAGATCCTGTCCACCCTGTAGGAAGGGTCGAACGCGATGAGAGCCTTCGCGCTCTCTCCTGCCTGAAGTCTGGCCGTATCGAGACTGGAGGCAAACGGGGGTTTGCATTTGAGAGCGAAGGCAACAGGTAGAGGAGAAATGTTGGTGAGCACCAGCTCTTTCTCGAGAATGGGCAGGCGAAGGTGGTCTGCAGGATCGGCTTCTATTTCTTCGTCTGGTATGATCTCTGCGAATTGGGAGGGTTCCGGGTTCGTCTCATCCTGCCATGCGTAGAGGAATGAGACCTGAGGGAGGGACATCTGAAGGAGGGGCTGCAGGAAGATGCCCTTGCACTCGGTCATGTAGACAGACTTCGGCTGTCTGTCCTGTCCGACCAGCTCGGTGCATTGGATGGTCTCTGTGATCTCCCCAGGAAGGAAACTCAGGGCGTGGAAGGTGAACTGCAAGGGAAGGGAGGGCAGGGACAACGCAATCGAGAGAAAATTACGTGTGTAGAAAAAGGCCGTGCACATTGAAGAGAAAAAAAAGCTGGAGAGAGAGCATTTGAAACTTGAGAAGATGGCAGGCGGCATTGGCACTGGTAGAGCAAAGCAGATCATGGTTGCAATCCCAATGTGAAGATTCAACGACCTTGTTCGCAAGGCTGAGGGAAAGTGTTCACATTCCAGCGCATTTGCTCAAACGTTTCTGTCTACACCCCCCGCACAATGCTCCCCACACATTCATCTATTTGTTAATCAGAGGAAGGAAGGACGGACGGACGGACCTTGCACATGCTTTTGGGCGGCAGGAGGGCGGTTGGAGGTTCGACTGTGAAGACTCTCTCTGGTTGTTGGTCGATGAGGGCCTGGTCGATTTTGCCTCTCCCTGTCCTCGCCTTCGGCTTCACTGCTTCGTCTTTCTCCTTATCCTTTGCGCTCTTTCCTCTCTGCTCGAAATGAGCCCATGTCAGCTTCCTCTCTTTCTTGCCTCTGTTCTCTATGACAAAAGTCTTGGAGGCAGCCCTCGTTGTGTACAGTCTCTCAAAGTCCACAACCTCCAGCGACTCCAAGCAGAACAACGGCGTGTCTACTCCCCTAGCCTTCAATGTCACGGCCACGTCAGAGCTGTCTTTGACAACAAGAAAGAGTACATCCGATACATCTGCCGCCTCATCGCAGACAAGCGTGAGGCCGATGGAGGTCGTCTCATGAGGGCTCATGCGAAGGAACTTGGGAGAGACCGTCCAGAGACTCATTTTGTTTTTGAACAAGATGCGAATCTCGGCATCGATGTACGAATCGTTAGTCACCTTCAGCTCTTTCTGGACCGGCTGGATGCATGGCACGCGACCGAAGTCCAGTTTGGTGGAGGCAACAATCAGTCGTGGTCCGACTGAAGTTGCGATCAGATTCAGAGGATGGTGGGAAGGCTGGCCGAGGATCCGGAGATGCAACGGCGCGTGCATCTTGCCTGTGCGGTGTGCAAGCAAGGTCACGGTGATCGAGTGGCTGGTTGCTGGCGGGATGGCTCCACTCATCTGGTCCACTTCCCACTCACACACGCCCTTCCCTGCCTCGTCTTGCGGTTGAATTTCAAACTTCGCGGGGAGTGAGGAGACGTTGTGGATCGTGAACGACTGGTGAAAGGGGTACCTCAGAAAGATTTCACCGAAGTGGACCGTCTCTGAGGGTTCAATCTGGACAGCAGGGACCCCACATCGCGCCTGCAGGGAAGGACAGAGACACGCTTGTTCGTGTTCACTTGACAAAAGTGTGAATGTTTGAAGTGCACTGTGGACGCCAGAATGACTGGGCTGGAAACGCAAGCATGATTTTTGAACCCACTCTTTTCAGGCTTCGTCTGCAAAAGAGAGCCTGCGAACTGCCAAAAGTTTTTCAAAAGGTCTCACAGGCCCCCACTCACGCATAGACGCGTCATGGAAACAGACAGAACAGTATCCGTGAATGCCACTGACTGACTGACGTCTATGGGAAGTGCCAAAAGATCCTGTCCGACCCCCTCCAGGTCCACCACCAGAGAGCACGCGTAGGCTCTCACGTGCACTGGAATGAAGTCGACCTGAATTTTCTGGCTGCATGAGGGCAACAGCGTGCCTCTCTTCGGGGTCACGTCGAACTCTTTCTGGAGGAATCTGCCGTCTCCAGGGACCCTCAGGGCGTATTTGAGGGGAACTTCGGATGTGTTCGTCAGGCAGAGCGTCTTCGATTGGAGGAATCCGAACGAGACGATGCCAAATGAGAGACGGTCGATGTCGAAGGAGAAGGAGGGAACCACACAACATCCCTGCATGCAAAAACAGACAGCGATCATTTCAATAAAAAAATGCATGTGAGGTGAAATCAACGACGTTTCAGACAGGGTCTGGGATGAACAAGAAAGAGACATGCAACCAAATGTATGTTTTCTTCAAAAACAAACATCAGACAAGAACGAAAAAGGGTCCCCAAAAAAACAAAAGAAGATTCTCAGAGCTGCCACCCGACCGACCTTGAATGTCAGGATATTGTCAACAGCCGATCCCTCCATTTTCCAAATGAACGACTCATTGAACTCCCCCAAGACCTCCGGGTTGAACTCAATCACGATCGTCTGCTTTTCCCCCACGTCTATTTTGCCCTCTGTCGGGTCAAATTTGAATTGCGACCCCAAAGGACTGGAGTTGGGCTTCAGACAGAAGTTCACAGGGACGGCACCCCTGTTGCTCAACTCCACTTCGTATCTGCGTGGGTGCGTCAAGAGGATTCAAGAGAAACAGTATGCAAATCAATATCTGCGTGCGTCAGAGCGTCTCAGAAAAACAACATGCAAATAAATTTACAGCTCAAAAGCCATCAATGAAGTGTGGATCTGAGGCAGAGTGAAACACCCTGTGTAGAGAAGGAAACGCAAAGACATCCGGGAACCCCCCCCACCCCCCCATCCCCCCCCACACACTCACACACACGCAAATTCCCAAAGAGAGATAGAGAGTGGGAGAGAGAGACCTACCCACCTGTGCGAAGAGAACACAAAGACCTCCCCGACTTCCAGCTCGTCGAAGGAGAAAACCGCTTTGGGGCCAATCCCTGTGCCCATCATCAGGAAGGGCACTCGCTCGGCGCTGCATGCAGGTACAATAGAACAGAAAGAAACGTAGATGAACAAGTGCATCAAGACCCTTTGCTTGACTTCTATTCGAATCAGGAGCATACACACAACTGTTGCTGTGGGGGCCAAGCGGGTGCAGAGAGGGAAAAGGTGAAGGAAGCAAGCAAAAAGAACCGGGGAATGGAGGAGACAAAGGATGCGGTAGAAAGAGAAATGACTTGCAGTCCGCGAGACAGTGAGTAAGTACTCTTAAGAAGGACGGGGGAATGAAGGAAAAACAGAGCGGTTTTGTACGACCAGAGCGTTCACTTCAAAGGAGGGAAAAACCCTACAGCAGATCCAGAAGCACACACGGACCTTCCGATGATCGAACAGTACGCGACACACTGATAGTTGAAGGCCGCCTTGGGGGCAAATGAGATCGTGATGCTCACAGACGAATTGGCCTGCAGCAGAGAAGAACAAAGGAAGAGATCGATGAGGATGAAGACAAAAGAGAATGCAAAGAAGAAACGGGGTGACAAGATAGGGAGTCAAGTCGTTTCCCTTTCTCAACCAAAGATCCATCATTTGCGCCTGCCTGCTCATTAATTCTGGAAAAATAATGTTCAATATGGCGCCATGCAGCTGGCAGGGCCATGCAGAAAATGTGAAACAAACGAAAGAGAGAGACATTGGGGGAAAAACCAAAACAAAAAGGCCCACACACCCAAATTTTGCCAGAAACGGGTTCTATTGAGAAGATGTCATCGTAGAAGAGCAGGGGGTCAGAGTGGACAGCCTGCAGCAAAGAAGAGAGAAAAAGAAGGACTCTTGAATGAAATCGTTCTTTCTTTCTTTTGCAAAGGCACAGGCAGGCGTCATATCCACAACAGAAACGGAAATGAAGATTCGCAACTGAGAAGCAAGAAAGAAAAAAGAGCTTTTCGGACATAATTTCTTTGTGATCAATATCAATCCCCCCCCGAGAAAAGAACGCTTCTTCCGCCACCAGCAGAACCGGAACGGGCACAAAGAAGGAGGCACACGACAAGATAGCCTGCGCCATTCCTTCCTAGACAGACTGTATGCTTCTTCTTCTCCCTTCCTAGACAGACTGTATGCTTCTTCCTCTCCCTTCCCAGACAAACAGACAGACAGACAGACAGACTGACTGACAGACCTTCGCGATGTTCCTGTACTTTCTGTCAAGAATGTCCAGCTGCAGGAGGACGCAAACGTACATACACATACACGCTCAGAGAAAGAGAGAGAAAAAGAGAGAGAGAGATGTGGGGACGCAGGACAGACGGTGTGTCGAAGGGGCATGAGGATGGATGCTCGCAGTGTGCTTTTTTCTTTCCGTGAGTGTCTGCAGAACCTGCGAAAGTTGTCTGGAGAGACGTGCTGAAGGTGGGTTGGGCAGGATGAGCTGAAAACTCATGGGCTTAGAGTAATCGCGTGTTTGGACGATCCTTTGTGCCTGAACATTCACGCAGTCTTTCGAAGGTTTTCTTTTGCAGTACACCCTGTCGCATTTTTTTTTGCTTTCCTGAAGACTCACTTCTTCTCCCAGCTTTCCGTCTTGTGACACAACAAAAGCACGAGGAAGGTACAGAAAACAAAAATTGCTGAAAGAAAAACGCACCACTCTCTTCTCCTTCCTGCTGTACGCGCTCTCTTCCTCCCGCCGCGCGTCTGGCGCATCGTCTGCACTCAGAATGCCACTCAGAACGCCACGAAGGAAGGAAGGGATGGATGGACGGGAGACTCAACTTCACCACAACACGAGAAAAGAATGACGAAAATCGCAGTAGAGAAATGCGAACTTATGATGATAAAGAAACACAACCAAAATTCCATGCAGAAGTCACTGTGCTCACTCCTCAGAAGCGCAAGAAAGCAAGTGGAAGGGGAAAAAAAAATAACACAAGGGACGGAACAGAGGAAGGGTAGAAGTGAGGAAGGAACGAGGGGACGAATAAAGGTGCGAATACGCAAAAAATTCACGAAGCCCCAGATACCTCTCCCCTTTCCTCCCCCCTTCTCTCTGCTGCATGATCCCTCGACCTTTCTCTGCTGACAGACAGACCCTCGATGCTGCCCTCGTCCATTGCTGTCGTTGCATCGTCTGCTCCCACGTCCATTCCCCCTTCGCTGGAGTCAACGTTCAGGTCCACCTGTGAGAGGAGAAACAGGGCCTCTTCCTGTTTCTCCTGACCCAATTGGACCTCCAACCTGCCCTTCTGCTTGTCTTCCTCGGCCCGTGAGGCGAAGGCCTTCCAGTGAAATTCGACGCACGCATCCGAGTTATTCTGGATCGTCAACTGTCTCACGCTCTTCAAATGGATGAAACTGCATGACACACACAAACACACATACACGAGAAAACTCTTTATAGGCAGATGAAGATGCACAAATTCAAATGGAAGAAAGAAAAAAAAAATGTATCTCTTTGAAGGAGAAATCAATTCAGACGTCAATTTTCCTGTTCTGTGTGTGAATTCCCTCACACACAAAAATGGAAACCTGCTCAGAGAACATCACAACAAGAACGAACAAATGAGACCGTGCGTGGATGCAAGTTTTGCCTCAGTCTTCTTTCTAAGCTCACGCACTGACGTGTCTTCCAGCTTCACGCTCCTTTCTGAGAACACCAGGTTGGCTGTATACGCGTGCCCAGACAGTCTCGTCACACTCTTCAAACCCTGCACTCTCACACACGAATCAATGCAGAGGTGCGCGAGCGAAATCACACATGGAAGCAAAGGAGGAAAAGGAAGACAGAGAAAAGAAGGACAACATGAGGCAGGCTTTGGAAGCTGTGCTTTTTTTTAATTTCTTCCAGAAATTTGTGCCCCTTTTTGCGGGGCGATTGCACAGTTCACCTACATATGCCTGTTTGAACACATTTCGACTCCCACCCAGTCCCCCCCCCCTGACCTCCCCATACTGCAGAGTCAAAGTGCCGGAAAAGTTCTGCACAGAGGACGGCTGGAAGAAGACGGAGACCAAAAGGGACCCCGAGGGCTCAAGGTGGCCTGAGCTCACGGAGGTACTGAAGGGGCCGTCGGTCGTCACTGTGAATTTGGTCGCCTTGTCTGCTCTCTCATGCACACACACGCATACACACACACACACACACACACACACACACAGAGAGAGAGAGAGAGAGAGAGAGAGATACTCACATACATGCATGCGCATGCAGACACCGCAAAAAGAGACTGGACGGAAGCCTGTGGACGTACACGTAAAGATCGTTCGTGCCTCTCTGGACAAACAAAGAATGACTACAGGAGATATCATAAAGGAATGGAAAGCCCCTCCCTCTCCCTCTCTGACAGAGAACCACAGACACGTACACGACCACAGACACACAGAAGGGACGGGGAGGATCATGGGGGACAGAGAGAAAGAAGGAAATCTTCTTGCTGACACCACTGCGCAATTTTCTTCTGGGGGACGTCGCTTCACACTTCTTTTTCTGAAAATCGCCCATGCATCAAAAGAGACCGCTCTCCCACCTCCGATGTTTCTTGCCAGAAAGATTTTCTCAGTCGACGACTTCACAGGCACTTCCCCAAACACGATTTCATCAGGGAGGTCGATTGCGGCTGCAGAAAGCAAAGAAGCAGACACACAGACAGGCTTGACGATAAAAAGGGGTTTTGCGGATAGGTCCTCCAAAAACAAACGGAAAACGAGGGGAGAAGGGAAGAAAGAAATGCTGGTCACAGACGGGAGTGGACAAATGGGAGCTTTTCTCTTGTGGAAGAAGAAAGAATGAATAGGCTAAAACGGAGGAACAGATAAATGTAAGGGAGGCAAAACTGGAAGCAGATAGACAGAAGAAAAAGGAAGCAAACGACCCTTCCGCCCTCCCTGCTCCGAAGTGAATCTGTTTGTGAGAGAGAAAAAAAAAATGGAGAAGACTGACGGCAGCCTCCAAGTGCGCGAATGGGCACAGAGAATTTTTCTCTCTGCAGAAGGACAAGACACAGCAAGACAGGGCAAGTGGACAACAGAGTCATGAATCAATGCACACACACGGATATTTTTCTGCCTTTTCTTTCTCAAGTCAGACAGGTCTCGGAGAAGTGATTCATTCCTAGGGGGTGAGTGAATGTGCAGAGAAGAACCACGGATTACAACGAAATACTGCCCCCCCAAAGGAGGGCACGGCACGGTATGCGCAAACCAAACATGCATGATATCAATGTTCCCACTAGTTGCACCGCACCACACTGCACAGACCTCCGTGACCACCACCAGGTCCACGGCGTAGTCGAATCTGGCATCTGGGTTGAACCGGATCTGCACAGGCTCACAGGAAGAAGGCGGAATCGGGTCTGGACGCACACGCAGAGAAACTTCAGACACAAAAAGGGTGTTCCGCCAAGTCAAAAAAGAGGGAGGGAAGAGAAGAGACAGAGAGGAAAGATGGGACCAGGTCTAGACATCAAGAGACAGAGGACGATATTGGATCTGCACGGAAAGAAAAAGCCGCACTGCAGGAGACTGACCGTCCAGGACACGGACATTCCGGGTGCGACCTGAAGGGAAAAAAGGGGGAGAAGGGAGCGAGACGCAATGAATTTCAGACACCAGCTTGACACCATCTCATTCACACAGCTGATCCGCTGAAGATCATCACCTTCAGACAGGAAGAATATGCCTGCCTGTCCTGTCCTGACCAGAGGGGGGGTGCATCGAAGGTCCAACAAATGTTCTCAGAATTAACTGTAAACTCTGGTGGAATTCGTACTGTATCCTTTTCTGGGGTCGTTCACGTCCTCACCTTTTCGGACAGACTGGGGCGTTTCCCTGGGCCTGGGATGATTTCAAAGTACTGCTTGTGGGTTGCTGGGAGAATGATCTTGACTCTCCTGGCTACTTGGTCTTGATTCCTGCAGGGAGGGGGGCACGAGAACGAGTGAGAGAGCAAGGGGAGGAACTTGGAGTCGTGAAACTGGGGGAGAGGGAGAGAGGGACTCACCGTAATGACAGCACTGCATCATAAGTTTGCAGTGCCTGAAAGTCTCTGAAGGTAATGATGGATGGAGATGGAACGAAGAGGGGTTCATCGTCTGGTACAGCTGAAGTGGTTTGTAGTGAGAACTCAGATATGTCGAGTTTCTCAAGAATCCGGGGTTTTCCGTGGGCATCGGTCTCGTTGGGTAGGAAGGCCATATGGTTCTTCTGGATGTCTGCGATGAGCTCGCTGGGGCTCTGCAAGCAAGATAAAGAGGAATATAATGTGATCTGGTGAAAGGGTGAAGGTTCGACACGGTTGGCTTGTGTGACAACACACCTTCTCCTTCTCGGATCGTCGCCCGAGGGGTTGTGAGAGGACTGCTCCCGGTTTGTCGCCTGATGACCTTGACGCATACTTTGCAGTCCCCTCCCCCCCCCTCCTTGTTCCAGACTTGGTCAGGGTGATTGACTTCATGTTTCACACAACCAGGGAACGACTTTGATGCCGCCCTTCTACAGTCGTCCGCCTGGGTTGTTGATCAAACTTGGGCAAAAACTGTTGTCCAGACCACCTACCGTTGCTTTGAAAGTGTATCTGTTGTCTTCCGAGATTTTGAATTGAGAGTGAGACATACGGTCTGCCTTTAGAAGTCTTCGTTTGAATGATGCTCCTGCGCCTGTATGCTGGTGAAGAGGGCTTTGGTAAGAACCCTGAGGTTGAAGTGTTCTGTGGTAGCTGAAAGGTGTCCAACAATTAATACATTTCAGAAAATGTATACACTTAATTCGTGGTCTGTGTATCGGAGTGGGCTGTATCGCATAAAAAGTTTTTTTTTTTTTGCCACGCGGCCGGCGTGTTCGGCGGTCGCGGACTGCATGCTTGCATGCATGGGGGGCTGGCCGCCGGGGCGCTAATTTAAAGATCTAAGTACATCTGAGTTCAATCTGAAGATAATATAATTATGACGGTTTGCAACACAGCGTATTGATGGCCTCCTTTGATCACCTTACATGGGCCGCGGGGCTGCTAGGGACTGTATGCTATAATATGCTACTATATGCTGAGTCGCTTTCGCGGACGACAGTCTGACGACTTGATCGGCCGTGCCGCATGCGTGGACGGACTTGATCAGCCATGCCGCTGATCAATGCGAATGAACTTGAATGTTCTACTTTCAAGTAGCTCATAATATCAGGGAGGTGGGCTAGCATTGGCTGGAAAAAAGAAAAAAAGAAAGAAAATATGTACTTAGCGAGTTAGCAAAGAATAGCAAAGAACAACCATGCATGTATATGCCGCTTGGGAGCTTAGCGCTCCAACTGAGGTTAGGCATCCTCTAACTACCCCCTCGACACTCTAAGCTGTTCTTGAAAACATTTTTCAGGATTAGATTTTTCAACGGCATTTAATTTTAAGTTAGGATTTTTGAGCGGCGGCACCGTTTCATGCTATTTCGTGCCGCCAAAATTTATTTCACTGTACACGTATGCGCCCTACTGTCACGCTGCCTTTACGAAGCACCGCGCTGCCCCGGAAACCAGGCGCAGTGTTTTTCTAAGGGCCCATCAGGCCACGACGTTCAGGCTCAAACGGCCACTGCGCAATACCTCAGAGAGCAGCGTAGTCATGCATGCTCACTCAATCCGCGAATCATGCAATGGGTGTATCACGTGTTGTTCAGGTGTGTCACGTGTACGAAATTTAGAAAATAAATCTGAACATTTAAGAATCTGCACAGCAAAGAACATGGTGCATAGAACATGGTTTGGGGATGGTCCGAATGAGTATTTGATCGCAAATGGAAATGTCCGTGAAGCTCTTTATAAATATTATGGCGGCTCTGCTTGCGGCATATAGCTTTTCAAGACATAGGCTCTCCTTGCAGTATAGCTTTTCAAGACATAAGTGTTACGGACCTTTAGACCAAGGCTCGATTTGGTCCTTAGAGTAATACAGAGAATTAATGACATTAAATATACACTGTAATACAAAGGCATGCACGTCTGTATCTCAGCCTTTGCAATATAGATTGATTGAGCCTATTAGAAGGACCGAGTCTTTCCTGATCGATAGAGAAGGCTTTTGTGTGTCTGACAGATTGAATTTCTCTATATGTAAAACTTGTGTGTGTGAGTTGATTCCTAAGTTCTAGAAAGCTTAACTAGAACAATAGGCTCTGCTTGCAGCACAGCTTTTCAAGACATAGGCCGCGCCTGCGGCGCAGCTTTTCAAGACATAGGTTTCAAGACATAGGCCGCGCCTACGGCGCGGCCTTTCAAGATTGCATTTTTGAGCGGCATAAAATTTCAAGTAGCCTTGAGTGTCAGGGGGGTAGTACCCCGGGGTACCTCTAACTAACTAACTAACTCAGTAACTATTAGTAAGAAGCTGATCGAAGGAGAAATCGAAGGAGATCTTTTTGTTTTTTCTCTTTTTTACTTTGAACAACATTTAATAAGATTTTTGTAAGATATCAACAACACTCATCTCTAGACTCGTGCAACACTTCAATAACGGTTGTTAGTCAAAAAAAAAAATAATAAAACGTTAATTTAGAGGGATCTTTTTTTTTTTTTTAGCCAGCGTCTAACACTGAATCACTTATCACTCAATTATATACTAGTACATCACTGCAGTAATCAATATTAATCAATTAATGAATCAATCGAGCTAGATCTTAATTAATAGAACTCTTCTTGCTAGTTTTTTTTTTAACTTTTTATAATTACACTAGTAATTACAATTCTTAGGGCGCAGTGCTAGGAAAAGGTTCAAGGTTCAAGGTTCACTTCGAAGTAATGAACCTGAATCAGATTCAAAAACAGGTTCACTTTTAATTAATAGAAACCTCATTTTTTCATGTTATTTTATGCCTTTAAATTAGGTTTTAATGCATTTTTAGAACGTTTTATTATAGAATCTATGCCTTAGTAGTGTTTTTAAATAGTTTAAATCAATATTTAAGCTCACATTAGGTGTTAGTCTCAAGTTATTCAGTGTTTATAGTCGAAAATTAGTAATCAAAAAAGCCTGAAAAAATTGGAAAATACCATAATTAAATTTACATGCTCGTATCAATCATGACAATTTAGTCAACATAAGACCATCACAGCGTTTCTTTCTTTCTTTCATCTGCTCACCGGTTGCCCTGCGGCCTCCACTCCCCCCCTCCCTCTCCGTGCACCGCCGCCTCTTTGACATGCTGCTCCCAGCCTGGCCTGACATATGATGCTGACATATGCTGACATGCGTCTGTCCGATACAATAGATTGAACCGGCTGGGGACAGTTGCTGTGCGTGCGGCTCCGGCTCCTTATTTCACCTATATGGGCCACGGGTGGCGCAGGCCTGGCTGGCCTTATACCAGTGGCCGCGCGTTTGGCCTCCAAAACAGGTTCAAAACAGGTTTAACAGGTTCAACAGGTTCAAAACAGGTTCAACAGGTTGCTATGCGCTATCAAAGTGTAACTAGAAAAAAAATGAGAATTAAATAAATTGACTTAATCAAAAATAGTGCTAAGCAAAAGAGAATGGTGTGTGTCACTTACATTCATGATTTAGTGGTTAATAATACTACTTAAATATACAACATTAACAAACAGAAGATCATAGGTTCAATCCTCGCTACCTACCTTTTTAAGGATCAACAAGAAAAGAGACGGGACGTTAACGTCCTGTACTATACAGATTTTGGCCTGTCGCATTTCGATCGAAATCACATGAAAGACTTCCGAAAGACTTTCTAGAAGACTACTATGAAATCAGATCGATCGCTGAATCGCAAGAAACCTCCATGCTCCTGACATCGATCGAGTCTGTCACTAGGGATCGACCTGAACCGCTCTAGCGACATCAAGCCCTGAAGACCCTTGAACCTCTGCAAGCACTTACTAGCGCCAACCCCTCTAAGTAGGCCTTAACAAGGTTCACTTTTTCAGATTTGAACCTTTTCTCAATGAACCTTTTCCCAGCCCTATTAGGGCGTAATCTAGTGCGTAATTCGAGAAAGCATCTCTTAGTATACCTTTGCTGGATGATCAGCCTCAATCTCAGTATATGCATCCCGGCTCTCTCCCCCTTCCTAGCCCCCTTCCATCACTGGCATTGCCATCATGGACCACAATTGATAGCACCACCCCTGGCACCCCCAATTCTGAATAATTCTGAAAACCATTTCCACTTTACTGCTCTCTCGGCCTAAGGCTTCCCTTCAGTCTTTCTTTCCATCCTGCATGCTGCATCGATCACGAGCTAGAGGAAGCAGGATCGATCGATCGATGGATGGAGGCCTCACGTCTTGATCTCTGACTAGCTGTAAGTCTCCCTTCCATCGAATGCATGCTCTGTGGGGAAGACATGGTAGTCAGGAGAGCTAGCATGAAGTGGAGGAAGGTACAGGAGAGGAGATTTCCGCCAAGACTGATCGACATTGATAACTTTCCTTCTAGCTTCTCTATTCAAAGCCCTTCTCGTTGTCTTCACTTCTTTGTCACAAAATTGTCGAGGACATCCAGAAGAGATGCAGCAGGACCCTGACTGATTGTCCTTCTGACAATCTGCATGGCCAAGGGAGACTAGAGAAAAAAGCGAAAATGCCTGACCCAGAAACGAAAATCACCAAAACAGTGCCGTGCACAGCAATTTGTCGCACAGAGAGAACCACATCGGATCACTTTGGCCCACTCCACCCCGGAACTCCACGAACAAACTCCTTTCGAGTCAATCATACCAATTCACTTGCACCGTTACTGTCACAGATCGAAGAGAAAGGAAGAAGAAAGGACTCAAAGAACCCCATCCCGCCCCGCCCCATCCCGCCCCCCTTCCCCCCAGCACAGACAAAGTCTAGTCTAGTCTATTCTCTGTTCGAGTGCCACCACGACCAAAATGTCTACCTGCCATACAGTGTCTCTCTATGCGTACCCACTGACAACCAGGCTTCTTCTATTCGTTCTGGGAGCTGAGAGCTGGATGAGGAGGTCTAACGCCCCCTCTGAGCCCACTCTCGCAGCATTGAGCAAACTCTCTGCAGGGTGGAAATCCTTCATGCCCCAGCTGCGGCTGGGAGAAAGAGCATTCGAAAAGTCCACGCTGAACTCTCGACGATCAACCATCCCCGAGACGCGGACGCTGATCGTCAGACTTCCCTTGTAGTCGTCTGCGTTGGTTAGGTAGAAGGCGGCGTTGCCATCTGAAGACGCGGCATCGCCCCGCGGGTACACAGACACGTAGAAACGATAGCCCTGCAAGGAGAAAGAAAGAGGGGCACAAAAAAGAAAGAGGAGCATGAGTGAGAGGCAGACTGGACCTGTACATGTTTTATCATCAACAGCTGCAACGCGCCAGGACCTTCTTCTAATTAAGAGAAAGAAGATGAGGGAGTGGAGGAGACACACGTGTCCTCTGTGTGAACAGGCGCGCGCGCACACACACACTCTTTCTCTCTCACACATACACCCACACGCACGCACCCACTCACACACACACACACACACACACACACACAGACACAGACACACAGACAGACACAGACACACACACACACACGCACGCACGCACGCACGCACACGCATACACGCACATGCACACACACACACACGCACGCACGTGCATACACGCACATGCATACACGCACATGCATACACGCACACGCATACACGCACACGCATACACGCACACGCACGCACGCACACATACACACACATACATACACACACACACACTTACACACACACACACACACACACACACACACAGACACAGACACACAGACAGACACAGACACACACACACACACGCACGCACGCACGTGCATACACGCACGTGCATACACGCACATGCATACACGCACATGCATACACGCATACACGCATACGCATACACGCACACGCACGCACACACGCATACACACACATACATACACACACACACACACACACACACGCACGGACGGCACGCAAACACACACACACACACACAGAGAGAGAGAGAGAGAGAGAGAGAGAGAGAGAGAGATGGAGGGGGGCACGCATTGACAAAGACGCACCTGAAAGTCGAAGGGCAGACTGTCGAGCCACTCCCCCCTTTCGAAGCCTGCCGAAGTCGTCTCGTAGTCGGTCAGACGCACGGTCAGGTCCAGCGTGTCTGCCAGAGAGGAGTGGTAGGTGGACATGCCCCCCCCAGGGTGGTGGAGTTGTGAGAGCTGGGCAAACTGCAACTGCCTCTCCAAATCCCCAACATGATGATGAAGGAGCTTGAAGTGTTTCTTCATACTCTCGTCCTCGTGCTGCTCTGCAAGCTTCCTTTTCATTTTTTCTCCACAACCGGACACCGGACACTCCACCGTTTCCTCCAGACACTCAGTCCTTCTGTGCTCACTAAGTTCCCCCCTCATGGGTTTTTTGCCACAACGGTTAGGACAGGAGACGGGAACCTTCCGACACACTTTGAAGTGAGCTGACTTTGCGTTGAACCGCACTTGATCGTTACAGCGCACACAAGGGATCAAGCGGTACTTACACACACCCTTATGAGCGGCGAGTGGCTCTCGCTTCATCTTCTCGGCGCATCCATCGAACGGACACTCAGTCTCCTGCTCAGCACACTCCTCATCTAGGTGCTTCTCTAACTGCTTCTTCGTTCCCGTGAACGAACACCCACTCCCATTCGCAAAATTGAGGCACTTCCACTTGACCTGGTCAATGAAATTCCTAACCAGCGGCTGCGGCCGTTGGAGCTTCGAGCAATACCCTCTGCAGGTTGGGCACTGCTGGTCCAGGCCTTCATTGAGGCGTCGGTCGAATTCTTTCTGGATACAAGGACCACAGAAAACGTGACGAGCCTCACAATCCGTCTCCTTCGGGTCTTCTATGAAATCTTGGCAAATCGGGCAAAGGGCGTTCTCTACCTGAGTCTCATTGCCGACAGCCGCGAAGGATGCGTCGAGACCGAGGCGTCTGATCTCTCCAGTCATTTTGGCAAAGTGACAGCTTGGCGCTTCAGAGAGGATCAAGGAGACTCAGACACAGACGCATACACTTGCACGTATGTGTTCAGCTGTTTCTCGTTATTGCGACAGCTTCAGGTGACTTCGTCGATCAGCCTCTCAGTCCTTCCTTCTTTTGAGAGTTCTTTCCTACGAAGGTTCTGACCTCGCGCTTCCGATTCATGGGACTAGAACTACTTGGCTGAGTTCAGTCCGAATCATAGTCGCCGATCGCGCGCGGGCGGGCCGGGCGGCGCGCCGGGCGCGCGGGGTCATGCATGGGGGTGGGCATGCCGCGCGGTGGCCCGCATGCATGCCGGCCGTTGCAGATCGTTGCAGCATACATCTGACGCAAGCAAGCTTGCGAACGGCCCCGGAAAGCAAGAAAAATTAGAACTGGTTCACGCAGTGCCACGCTATATGTAGCTGATTGAAGCCACGCAGAAAGTTGCACTCACATACAGTCAGGGCTAGACTCAGGTAGAGTTAAGGTGGGGGCATTACTAGGCGTTACCTGGCGTTATCCAAACGTATATAAGATTTAATGTGTTTTTCTTAAAAAATATGGTAGAATGAAGACTAAATTTAAGAAAATTTAAATTTGTGACATAATTAATTTTCTTATATGAACTATCCTTTATTTTCTATATAGAAAACCGAAAAAATGTTTTAAAATGTTTATAATGGATCTGAAATTTACAGGACTAAATCTGTAAATAAATTTACCAACAAATTTTATAACTTGTTATATCATTGAATTAAAAAATATTAATGCAGAGACTTAATCAACAAATGACTCCTTAATACTTACTATGGTTTAAACATTGGTTTCATCGATTATGTGGCAATCTTCAAAGTACGTTCACTGCGTTAAGTTCATCCGTTTCAAGATCAACGACCATCATCTCATTGCTCTTGATTTCGCAGACAAAGATCCATAAGACACGGGATGGAAGGAGAGAAAGAAGGGGTCTCTCTCTCCCCCGTTCTTGCTCTCACTCTTTCCCATTCTCGCTTTCTCTCTCTCTCTCTCTCTCTCTCTCTCTCTCTCTCTCTCTCTCTCTTTCTCTCTCTCTCTCTTCGCTCTCTCTCTCTCTCTCTCTCTCTCTCTCTCTCTTTCTCTCTCTCTCTCGCTCTCTATATTCGCGAGCGCTCTCTCTCTCTTCTCTCTCTCTCTCTCTCTCTCTCTCTCTCTCTTCGCGCGCTCTCTCTCTCTTCGCGCCCTCTCTCTCTCTTCGCGCGCTCTCTCTCTGTCCTCTCTCTCTTTCTCTTTCTCTCTCTCTCTCTCTCTCTCTCTCTCTTTCTCTCTTTCTCTCTTTCTCTCTTTCTCTCTCTCTTTCTGTCTCTCTTTCTCTCTCTCTCTCCTTCTCTCCCTATTTCTCTGTCTCTCTCTCCTTTTCTCCCTATTTCTCTCTCTCTCAGAGTCTCTCTCTCTCTCTCTCTCTCTCTCAGAGTCTCTCTCTCTCTCTCTCTCTCTCTCTCTCTCTTTCTTTCTCTCTCTTGTCTCTGTTTCTGTTTCTGTCTCTGTTTGTCCCTCTCTCTCTCTCTCTCTCTCTCTCTCTCTCTGTATGTGTGTGTGTCTGTCTGTCTGTCTGTGTCTCTCTGTCTGTGTCTGTCTGTCTGTGTCTGTCTGTCTGTGTCTGTCTGTCTGTGTCTGTCTGTCTGTCTGTCTCTAGGTCTGTCTGTGTATCTGTCTGTCTGTCCGAAAGAAAGGAAGCGGTTTGGAAAAAGTGAAGTGAAGAAAAGACGATATAGTCTGTCTGTCTGTCTCTCTCTGTCTCTCTCTCTCTCTCTCTCTCTCTCTCTGTATCTTTCTCTGGCTCTCTCTCTCTTTCCGTCTCTCTCTTTCTCTCTCTCTCTCTCTCTCTCTCTCTCTTTGCGCGCTCTCTCTCTCTCTCTCCTAGCTCTCTCTCTCTCTCTCTCTCTCTCTGTCTCTCTCTTTCTCTGGCTCTCTCTCTCTTTCCGTCTCTCTCTCTCTCTCTCTCTCTCTCTCTCTTTGCGCGCTCTCTCTCTCTTCGCGCGCGCGCTCTCTCTCTCTCTCTCTCCGCTCTCTCTCTCTCTCTCTCTCTCTCTCTCTCTTTCTCTTTCTCTTTCTCTCTCTCCTAGTCTCTCTCTCTCCTTCTCTCCCTATTTCTCTGTCTCTCTCTCCTTCTCTCCCTATTTCTCTCTCTCTCTCTCCTTCTCTCCCTATTTCTCTCTCTCCCTCTCTCTCTCTCTTTCTTTCTCTCCCTCGTCTCTCTTTCTTTCTCTCTCTCGTCTCTGTTTCTGTTTTACTCTCTCTCTCTCTCTCTCTCTCTCTCTGTGTGTGTGTCTATCTGTCTGTCTCAGACTGTCTGTGTCTGTCTGTCTGTCTCTCTGTATATCTGTCTATCTGTCTGTCCGAAAGAAAGGAAGCGATTCGGAAAAAGTGAAGTGAAGAAAAGATGATATAGTCTGTTTGTCTCTGTCTGTCTGTCTCTTCTGTCTCTCCTCTCTCTCTCTCTCTCTCTCTCTCTCTCTCCCTTTCTCTCTCTTTGCGGACACAATTGAGCTGGGCGCGCTGGAAATATAGACTAGAAATATAAAAGTAAGCCGGCCAAAAAGAGACGGAAGTACACAATGCAGGATGACATGCTGGAAGGAAAGATGCACATGCGCAAGAACGAGGCGGTCAGACAAAATGCGGCCCAGCATCCTGGAGGAAAGGAGACGGGCAGGCACAATGCAGGCTAACGGAACTGAGGCAAGCGTGCTGAAAAGAAAAGAACGAACATGCAGCAAGGAGACGGGCACACAGGATGTAGACGGACGTGCTGAAAAGAAAAAAACAAGCAGGCAAGCAGGAGACGGGCAGACGAAATGCAGACAAGCATGTCGAAAGGAAAGCAGCAAGCAGGCAAGAAGGAGACGGGGAAACAGAAAGCAGACGAATGTGCTGAAAGCAAAAAAGCAGGCTGGTAAGAAGGAGACGGACTGACGATTCTCTATTTCTCTTCTTCTTTCCTTCTCTTCTTTACACCTTCTCTAGAAGCTTTTTCTCTTCTTCTCTCGGAAGAGGAAGGTGGGGGACTTTCTCTTCTCCTTTCTTTTTCTTCTTCGCATCTTTTGCGAGAGAGAGAAGCAGGGGCCGGGATTGCGATCGGTTTCAAGCGCCGCCGTACGTGGCCTATTCTGACGTATGCTTTTCTAAGCCAATTAGGAGCAAAGCTTTTTGGGGCCTTTTTTTTGACGAAAGCTGCATCTGATGCAAGCAAGCTTGCGAACAGCCCCGGAAAGCAAGAAAAATGAGAACTTCACGATTGACGCACGCCGGCCAGCCGATCGGGCGGTCGCGCCGCCCCCCCCCCCCTGCGGGAAAAGCCGCAGAATCCCCCCTCCCCCAGGAAAAAAGCCCGGGGATGCAGCCTGTCACTTTTCAGGGCCACTGACGCACGCATGCATGACGACGCACGCATGCATGACGACGCGGGTTCATGCACGCTTTTCTGGACCATTTGGGGTAGGATCTTTCCGGGGCCTTTTTTTAGTAAAAAACACCTGACACACGTACATTTGGCATATATGCCCCTGGAAAACGAAGTGGGGGGCACTTAGAAAACAGAAATACCCTAGCCCACGTGCGTGCGTGCACGCTGTCTTTCGGCAAAAACCCGGCCCCGAAAGGCTAAATGTGCACCAAATGTGTGTGCGTCGGGTGGACTTCAGACCCGATTACCCGATTTTGCGGCCCATGCACGCATGCTGTCTTTCGCCAAAAAAAGGCCCCAGAAAGATCTCGTCCCAAATGGTCCAAAAAAGCTGTATGCATGAACCCGTGTCGTCAAGTATGTGTACGTCAGTGGCCCCGGAAAGCGATAGGCTACATCCCCGGGCTTTTTTCCTAGGGGAAGGGGGGTTCTGCGGCTT
>JAHBMJ010005735.1:0-21793 GCA_018398765.1 Chromera velia | reverse complement strand
CCTGTGGGAAAAGCCGTAGAACCCCCCCTCCCCCAGGAAAAAAGCCTAGGGATGCAGCCTGTCGCTTTCCGGGGCCACTGACGCACGCATACATGATGACGCGGGTTCATGCATGCTTTTCTGGACCATTTGGGACAGGATCTTTCCAGGGTCTTTTTTTGGTGAAAGATACCTGATGCACGTATATTTGGTGCACATTCAGCCTTTCGAGGCAGGGTTTTTGCTGAAAGACAGCGTGTACGTGGGCTGAGGTATTTCTATTTTCTAAGTGCCCCCCGCTTCGCTTTCCAGAGCTACCGTGCATGCGGTGCATATTCAGCCTTTTGGGGCCGGGTTTTTGCCGAAAGACAGTGTGCATACACGTGGGCTGGGGTATTTCTGTTTTCTAAGTGCCCCCCGCTTCGCTTTCCGGGGCCATTTTTGTTTTGTAAGTGCCCCCCGCTTCGCTTTCCGGGGCCACAGCGTGCATGTATGCACGTGGGCTGGGTATTTCTGTTTTCTAAGTGCCCCCCGCTTCGCTTTCCGGGGCCATGTTTTTGACGAAAGCTGCATGCATGCATGTGTGGGCTCAGGGGATTGTTTGGTAATTAAGTGCCCCCCGCTTCGCTTTCCGGGGCCATGTTGCATGCAGCCTGACGGTCAGTTCGTGAATTTTTTTTTTTTTTTTAACACTATAATTTGATGGACGTTCAAGGAACAAAGCCAGGGCAAAACAAACAAACAGAAAAATGGATATCGAAGGCAGCGCAGTAAGTCAGACTTGCAAGTCCTGCATCATTCTCGTAATCGTGCAAGCCGTCTCTTCTTCTTCGAGTTCTGAAGTGTTGCAGCTGCTCACCCGTACCTGTTGCATTTATAGCTGAGGGCGCAGATCGACACAGATTGCTGTTTGCGAGCTTGGCACGTTTTCTGCATATACAGTACTGGTATGCCTCGACTTTTGAGTCATGACCTCACGACTTTCGGAACGGACTCGAGGGAGGCTCATCCATGTGCCCATGAGGAATTTGAATTGCATGACACTGAAGGAAAGGTCAGTCAATCCTTCCCGACGTTGCTCCCGCCTTTCTTTTGCCCATGCACTCTCGAACGCACATTCACTGGCGTGCTCTTTGTATGACCACACGCGCATGCAGGGAGTGGCTGGAGGCAGCAGGTCGGGGGGCGGTGGAGACTCTGCGGATGAGTGCCTCGCTCTGGCCGGAACTTCTCAACTCTCAAGACGGTCAGTCAGTCAACCCCCTCAGTGCCGTGCGGTTCCAGTAGATGAGGTGGATATGTGCTTGGCTGTTTGTGTATACGCTTCCTTAGTGCACGAAGTAAGTCGTTCAGTTCGTGTTACGTTTTGTGTGTGCGTCAAATACAAATGCTGCGCTCAGTGCTTAGGCGGTGGCGTTTGTTTTTGTAAGTCATTCCTGATAACCTTGTTTCCTTCCTGCCTTGCTTGAACAGTTACTCTCCGTCTTTGGCCTGAGTGTATGGTGATTAGAATGCACGTCTTTTTTACGCATGCTTTCTACACAAATACGTGCATGTATTTCCATTATAACCAGGTGTAAACACCGAACCTCCTACACTTGGACTCCCAACTTGTTTTGACACACATACACGTCTTCTGCATATGTCACCATCGTCCTCGATCTGAGTGCAGCGCAAGGAGAGACGGCGCTTCTCAAAGCCGTCAAAAAGAACAGGGTGGAGACAGTTCGCCTGCTGGTCTCGTGCCTCGGAGCAGACGTCAACATTGAAACTCGGAAGGGGCAGACAACCCTGATGCAAAGTGCAATATCGGGGCAAGTAGAGATTTCCCGTTTGCTTATCGCTGCCGGTGCCTGCGTGCACGACTTTTGGAGAGAGAGGGGAAGAGTCACTGCTCTCATGTTAGCGTCTGAAAATGGACACAGAGAGGTGTGGCACTTCTCTTGGAAAATAAAGCAGAAGTCAACGCAAAAAACGAAAACGAGTGGACCGCTCTGACTTTCGCTGCAGAAGCGGGGCACTCTGATACCGTTGCTCTGCTTGTAGATGAGAATGCCGAGCTAAATGGGAAAGATGAGACCGGTTGGACGGCGTTGATGATGGCCGCTGCCTGTGGTCACGACGACGTCGTGGAGTTGTTGGTGTCCAAGAGAGCGGACGTGAATCTGCAAGCAAAGGACGGTGCGAGTGCCCTAATGCTCGCTGCAGAAAAAGGACACAGCAAGATTGTTGTCACCCTTTTGCGGTGGCAGGCAGAGGTGAATGCAACGACACATGATGGTCTGAGTGCGTTAATGCTGGCCGCCCAGAACGGTCACTTTTGGGCAGTTTCCGTTCTGTTACGAGAAAAGGCAGACGTGAATGCGGAAACAAATGTAGGGGTCACTGCCCTAATGTTTGCTGCTCAAAGCAGTGAGCCAGAGATTGTTGCTCTCCTGCTGCAAAAGGGTGCATCTGTGAATGCGAAAAGGCGCAATGGCATGACTGCACTCATGTCCGCTGCTCAACATGGGCAGCCGGACATAGTAGCACTGTTGCTACGAGAGAAAGCAGAAGTAAACGCCAAGGCCGTTCAGGGTGTCACGGCTCTGACCCTCGCAGCTCAGAATGGGCACCCAGAAGTTGTGGCCCTTCTGCTGCGTGAGCAAACTGAGAGGGACCCCGGAGACACCCAGGGGATTACTCCCTTGATGCGGGCAGCCCAAAACGGACACCCAGACGTTGCGGCACTGCTCCTTGAAGGACCGAAACCCGCAGACGCCAACGCAGCAGCCACAGGGGGGTGGACGGCACTCATGTTCGCAGCTGCCAATGGGCGGCTCGCTGTGGCTGTTTTGCTTCTGCAGCATGGGGCGGATTCATCTCTCTCGCTTCCAAATGGAACAACAGCCTGTTCGGTTGCCTCAAAAAGAGGCCACACCGAGATTGTTGACCTGCTCGAAGGAAAGACTCCAGCCTTGTTGGCCCAACAGCAGTCTTACTGGATGGACACGCAAAAAACAACATGGAGGTCCATTTTAGAGTTGCTGCGTAGCGGTGCCGTGGCTCTGTGGCCTCTGTCAGTGCTTCGTCTTCTCTCTGAAAAGGGGTGCGCCATCCCCCCAAGACAGCAGGTGGCGGAAGTTTTGAAGGGAATGGGAATGGATGAAGGCAAGGTTCAAAAGACCACCCAGGCTGCTATAGAATGTGCAGAAAGAAATTTCCCCCTCATGGGCAACTTTTCAGTCGTGTGTTTGTCTTTTGCCTGGTTATCCCATAACCACCCTGACCCCAACAGATTTCACCTTCAGCTTCTTGCCCGAGAATTAGAAAAACACTGGTGGGCCCAGGGAGAGTGTGCAGACAGAGTTTTTATCTTTTGGGATTTCATGTCGCTGCATCAGAATCCAAGAACCGAAAGCGAAGACCTCCTCTTTCAGAAAGCGCTGGAATCTTTGGACCTTTTCTACAGCAGTTCCCACACTCGAGTGTTCAGATCGATAGGGGTGCCCCCAGAGTCCCCCAACCCCCTTCCCTACAACACAAGAGGGTGGCCTACTTTCGAAACCTGTGTGATTGGTTTCAAGCCCAGTCGCTTGACCTACCACTTACCGACGTCTGTTGTTGACGAGAACTCACCCTCCAGCAGGAGAAGGCTGAGCTCTGACGGGTTCAAATTGAATTTCCCCAAAGACGCAACAGCATGCATTGTTTCACCTGCAGATACCATTCTGCCCCCCCACAGTCCAAATGACTTCAATCTTCTTCTGGAGTCCAAAACTTTCACCAACGGTGCAGACGGAGAGGTCGTGAAGGAATTGTACAGACAGTTTGTGCACCGGACAGCCGGCAGTGTACAGCACGTATCGTTTGCTGGCAGGTCCGGTTTCTCAGACGCCAACGCAGTGACCTTGTGTGGTCTTTTCCAGTACCTGCAGCAAGTTGCGCTGGCAGGGATGGGTGACCCTCAGGGGGGGAATGGGGAATGGGGCTGTTTGCGGCAGTTGGATCTTTCGTGGACTCAGGTGACTGACAGGGGGGCTGAGATGCTGATTGAAACACTGGGTGACGTGAAAAGCCTGCGACGGATAAATTTGAGCGGCACACAGATTTCAGTCGGCACACTCCGAGCGCTTCAACAGACATTTGAAAGGGGCGGCATGACCTCTCTGGGAACTGTGAACTTATTTTTCTGTCGGAGGTTGTCGAAAGAGGTCACTGATAGGGAAGTCGATATCATTGTTGCCATTGCGCGTATGGCAAACCAGCGGGGCAAAAAGATGTCACTGAAGCTGACAAAGTCTTTGGAAGCCCTCTCAGACAGTGGGAGGGCAAGCTTGCAAGAGGGTGTGAAGGGTTTCGAAGCAGTCGAATTGGTGTTGTAAGAATATATAATACACAAGAAGCTGTGACATACATTTTCATTCAATTTATCATTCCAGAGAACAGTAGTTCCCGGAATTATATGACAGAATTACTAGCAGAATTAATGAAAGAATCATATGTGAATTTGAATTTTATTTAAAATTATGATCCAGATTACAATTTAATACGTCATTCTCCTAGTTATTAATTGTTATTCAAATTAGGCCCAGCTTTTACGTTATGTCAACCGGGCCAAGTTTTCCCCTAGTTTTTGACAGAGTGTTTAAAGTTCAAAGTTTGTACTCTTCCAAGTACACAATAAATGTCACTAACTAGAAATGTCATATTTTGATCATCTAGTTAAATGATAATAGTTATTCAACTTGAAGTTAACTGGCAGTGGACCCAGCAGTGGACCTCGGCCTTCGGGATAAACCCGGAATATACTATATGCGGAACATATATCCTTAGGATATCCTATCCTATCCTATACCTTAATATACTTAATATCAATTATTAAACTCAACAAAATTAAAATATTTAGTGGTAAACAAATGGAAAATCGTAGTTTTAATTAGAATTGTTTTTCACTTGTCTAATTGTAGTAAATGTCTTGAACGAGGCCCCCCCTGCACAGGGGGGGAGATAAGGGGAGTCAGTTGTGCGTTTGTCCCTATAGGTTTGTCCTTCTTGATGGCTAGCTTGATAACTAAATCATAAAGAAAGGCAACTACTGCCAGCCAGCAGAAAAAAATCGATAGATCAGAGATTGTGGCTAGAAAGCGTTATACTTACAGTCATGCATGGTCATAGACCCACCAACTTACATCTACGCAACTATCAAAACTCACTTCTGGTGAAGCGTGCCATGGGAGTGGAACTCAGGGCCACACAATTGCAAGGTCAATTGTGTCTCTGGATGCTTCACATCATTCTGGCCGTCTCTTGGAAGATTTCAGCAAACTTTCTACCGGACGCTGCCTCTTCTTCTTCTGCCTCCACGTCCACTTTCGTGGCTGCATCAGGAAGCTGCACACACGACACGCACATGCAAACGCCATATGGCACTACCCCGCTGTACTGTCAGAGAAGGGATGCTTCTCGCTGGAGAGGCGACTCTAGCAAGGAGATAGAGGCCAACATTGAAGAAAACACACATCGATCGATATGGCATGCAACCATCGGACCCCTGACAGACCGGCAAGCAAACAAACGGGGATCGGTTGAGAACTAGAGGGGAGACCGAAAAGATGAACGAAAGTCGAAACAGGGACTCCGACGGAGATCAGAGAGGAAGAGAGAAAAAAAATAACACGGGCAAAATAAATAAACGAAAGAAGAGAGCAAGCAAGAAGGATGAAAACGCTTGAGAAAGAAACTGAGAAAGAAAGTGAAGAAGAGAACGCAGCAGAAAGGATCTGAAGGAAAAAGGTTCCACCCACCGGGGAAAGAAGCGCTCGACGCAAATGGAACCCCGCGAGGTCTGCAGCAGAAACGATCCCCTCCCTCATCTCGTCCTCCTGCATTCACAAGGAGGAAAAGAAAAATTGAAATACAAATATGAAATATACATAACTCACTCGCAGGGAATGTACACTTTCACAAGACCATACATACCCAGTCCATCTCGTTGGAAAGAAGGTTTCGTTCTTTTGACGCGATTCTCTCCTTCGCGAGAAAGGTAGACACGGAGCAGAGGGGGGAGAGCAAGAGGAGAGACAAACTGTTATTGACTGAAGAGCTGCCCTTCTTTCTGGCTCCTTCCTTGCCTGTCTACGTGTATCTGTCCGGTATTTGTCTCTCGCTCTTCCCTACTCGACTGAATGCAGTAGCCGACTTGTATGTAGCCAAAGTTTAACGCCGAAAACAATGAAAGGAAACCTAGAAGTTGAGGGAGAAGGCAAAGGAAGGGAACCACGCTGTTGCACAGATGTGCGAAGAATCGGCATGCACGTGCAGGCACTGCACTCAATCAATCAGACGAACCTTTGAGACGAGGGGAAGGGGCGGACTCAGTCTGCTCCGTGTGTGCTGATCCACCTGGACGCAGGGGGGGAGGATGAGTACATTCATTCATTCATTCATTCATCCATCCATTCATTCATTCATTCATTCATTCATTCATTCACCCATTCATTCATTCATCCATTCATTCAGTCGTTCATTCACTCGGACAGCAAAGCAACAGCAGGGCATGCACAGAAACAGTGTCATCATCATGACAGATGACCAGATAGACGCAGACATGTGAGCATAGAGAAGAATAAAATGCTTTTACTGCACCTGTATACCGCAGAAGCGGCAGAGGGAGTTTGACTTTTTCAATGGAAAAAAGACTGTTCATGAAAAAGAGAGTGAAGAATGTGTTGTCGCCTTCACTTCTTCAGAACTGCCCCCGCTACTCAACTCACTGCCCCCCTCCAAATGGACCCCCTCACCTTTGAGTAGATTTTGTGCTGCAGCCTCTTGTCAAGACGATGAAAGATGCCCAGCCGGTCCTGCAGAGGAATGGGACGAAAGGAGAAATAGTGCAAAACAGTGCATTGCAGAAAGACGCTTCCTGTGGGGTGCATCTCGAAGAGGAATTTTCAGAGACTCTGCGCATCAACTCACCACACCACTTCGCCCCGACGGCACCACGATCTTCCGAATTCATTTTTTGTGCGTTCAAGCAAATGAGAGACACACAGAGCCAATGCACCCAGACCAGGCGACTCCCTTCGACGGACCGAAAAACAGAAAGAACAAAAATCACTCACCATGGCCAAAGCACACTGGCATAATTCACCCATGGGGACTTCAAAATTCTTTGTTGACTTTCGCAAGGCCCCTCCCAGGCCCCAGCGGAACGACGCTGTCGAGAACTTCAAAGTGTCTAGAGACCAAACGAGACTCAAAAGCTCCCCACCTGCACGAAAACAAATCGCCTCTCACAATCACATATCCAGACACACACCTGTTTGCGCTCACGCACTCAAGAACATACCCGCACAAAATCGGGCAGTTGCATGGACATAATTTCACGAAAAAAAAAGCAGTCTCTTACCCCTTCTCTGTCTGACAAGCATGCGGATAACCACCTGACGCTTCAGGAAGGGCGGATAAAGGTGTGTCGAAAAGAAAAAACAACAACATTGCACAGAGACGGACAGACTCCGTCCAATCACGCCATACCCCTCCCCCCCCAAAAAAGAAATCCAACCTGACCCACGCACCAGAGAGTGAAGACAGATGAGGGCGGAGTGCCTTGAACAAAGCTACCAAGAAAGGACGCCCAATCTCAAATTGAATTTCTGGTTTCGACCCGTCCACTTCTCCACCTAGACCATCCTCATTCGCCGTGTCTGCTTCTATGCCCTGCTGCGGCCATCTTTCTCTTCCTTCGTCGGACTGAGCAGGAAGACCGACCCCGTCCCCCAACGACCTCATTCCACCTCGGGTTGAATTGTATGTGTCACACAAGTCTTCGCTTTCCCCACCGAAAACCCCAAGCTCATACCGATCCCTTCCCTCTTCTTCATCATCACTGTACGCGCTGCCCTCTCGAGACTGGGAAAGGAGGAGAGACTCAACTCGCTCCCTTTGATGCGCTGCTGCAATGACGCACCTGAAGTCAGGGAGCGGCAGAGAAAGAAAAAAAGAAAGAGAGAAAGAAAGAAAGAAAGAAAGAAAGAAAGAAGAAAAGAAAGAAAAAAAGAAAGAGAGAAAGAAAGTGTGTGAGGGCGACAGGAGACATAGTTTGGAACTGAGTGCATAGAAGATTACAAAGGAGAGCAGCAAGCACCTGAAGCAAAAAAAGAACACACTCAAGCGGACGCCCCCGAACACCCAGCAGAATCGGGCACAGAAACAAAGATATATCCAGACGACGAGAGCGAAGCGTAAAAGAACAAACTTACATTGGCTGTCCCACTCAAACCAAGATATCTACAGATATCGACAAGTTTTCCATTGATGGAAAGGAAGTCTGAAGATGTACACCGAAATAGACATCAGGCAACCTCGAAAAAAGCTGTTGAATCTTTTCTCCCTCCCCTGCCGACAGACATGCACTTCGACCAGACCTGATCACTTCCTTTGGGCGAAGTTCAGAGACCCTCGGGAGCATGTGGTGTGTCACCCTGGAGACCTCCCCGGGACGCGGGTCCAGGGCTGTGAGGGCCAAGAGAAAATTCGCACACAGACTTGCCGGCAGTAGCCCCTTTTTCTTATTCCTTCCCTCTCCCTCTGTGACCGTGCCTGCTGTTTCTCCCGAGCACGTCTCTGCATCCCCTCCGTCTCTTTTGTGCTCGCCAACGTCTAGTCTCTCCAGCAGATCCTGACGGAGCCCCTCAACGAAGTCGTCTGAGAGATAGCCCCGCAGTTGCACTACGGCAAGCAGCACATTCGATAAATCCTGCACACACACACACACACACACACACACACACATAGAGAGAGAGAGAGAGAGAGAGAGAGAGAGATCAAACTGAAAAAGGCAGTCTCGCAGGCAGTGGCTAAAAGACAGAAAGACCCGAGACAACCACTCAATTGTCTTCTTTTTCTGTGTACCTTTTCAGCGAAAGAATTTGTTTGAGGAACGCAAATGCAATGAATGGTCCTGAAAGGCTCTCTCTTTCTTCCTTTCTTCTGCCCGTTTCTTTCCGGCAGCGTTGAGAGACAAAAGCAGATCTCCTACTCATTTCTTTTTTGTGTCTCCGACAAAAGAAAAGACAAATGGAGAGATGTAAGGAAAAACAGACAGACCCACTTGGAAGTTCATTTCTTTTTTCCTTTTATCGCTTGATAGTTCGAAAGCAAACCGTCTAAGAAGCCCTTCGTCCCTCAATCCTGCCGTAGAGAAATTAAAAAAGATCTGCAGGCAGGCAGGCAGGCAGGCAGGCAGACAGACAGACAGCATCAATACATGAGTGCTGACGCAGAGCTGAAACAAAAACAGTGAAACGAAAATGAATGAAAACCTCAGCAGACTCAAACGCATGGATGATCATGCGGAAGCAATAAACTGCATGGGTCTTCTCTTGGAGACACATGTATGCAAAGAGGAGTGAGTCAGCGCACGGAGACATGAACAAACAGAGACACGCTCATGTATTCAGGCGAGCTCAGAGAGCCACGAGACCACAAAACAGCTGAGACCGTGCGTAAGCATCCGAAGTAGCTGAATGCGTTGATGCACTTAGACAGAGGATTTCGCTACTTTTGGCTGCCTCGCAGAGATTGCATGAAACGAAAGACGAGACGGCATATATGCGGCGTTTCACACGGTCATGGAAACAGGCATCCAGGTTTCTTTGAAAGAAAATTGGACGATCGAGCTCTAGCTGTATCTTTTATTCATTCGTACCATTGCCAGCTGGTGTGCCGACATCTCGGGTAGCTTCGCGTACACCGCTCTGTAAAGTTCGGCCAGCATCGGCAGACGTCGGTACCTCAACCGCGCAAGGGAGAGGGAGACCATCGATAGCGTCGTTGTGTCCATAGATCGGAACTTGGTCTCCACCGCTCTCAACACAGAAGTGCAGAAAGCTGCTCCCTGTGGATCCTCTGCCGAGGTGAACGGATTCTGATCCCTTGGGAATGTGGAGTAAGCCCAGACAGTCATGGCGAGATCCGTCTCGTTGAAGTCTTCAATATTGCCTGGAACAAATTTTGTCACTTGACTGAGAAAAGAGGGCTCAGGGGTGACTCCTGAAGTTGCAAACGACCAGAGAGCGGAGGCAACGTCGGTGGGTGATAAGGCCATGTAGTGCAGAAGAAGAGCGGAGGACGCTTGGTGAAGAACAGGGTGATGGCCCGTCAGCGCTCCGCTCTGCAACACCAACCAACACGACACGACACAGCATGAAGCCTCCCTTGCACTGTGATGTTTGAGGAGACGAGAATGCTTCTGATGCAATTCCTCCATTTCACGCGAAAGATTGGAACACGCACCTGGTAATGCTTCTGCGATTTGTTTTTTCTCCGTTACAAATCTCAGTCTCTTACACCTAGAAAGGGGAATTTCAGCCTGCCTCTCTACCTGTCTTCTAGTGCCTGCCTTCCCCTTTCTTTCTTTCTTTCTTTCTTTCTTTCTTTCTGTCTGTCTGTCTGTCCGTCGGTCTGTCTGTCGGTCTGTCTGTCTGTCTGTCTGTCTGTCTGTCTGTGTGTCTGTCTGTGTGCCTGTCTGTCTCTGTCTCTGTCTCTGTCTCTGTCTCTGTCTCTGTTTCTGTCTCTGTCTCTGTCTCTGTCTCTGTCTGCGTCTCTCTCTCTGTTTCTGTCTCTGTCTGCGTCTCTCTCTCTCTCTCTCTCTCTCTCTGTGTCACCTGCCAGCCTCCCAGCCCGCCTCTCTGTCTGCCTCTCTGCCAGCCAGTCTGCCTCCCGTCTTTTCTGTTCGTCCGTCTCCGTATCTTTTCTGTCCGTTGAATTCCTTCCCTGCAGGCCCTACTTTGGACAGAGCCCATAGACATTGGACGATTTGCCGCGGCTCCATTTCTCTCGCCTTCGTCTTCAGCCTCGTGCTCAGTTCCTCCCGGAAGGCCGCGAACACAGAAGGACTGCATCCATCACACACACGTTCACATGCAGACGTACAGACAAACAATTTTACACATGTGTGTGTATATACGTAGATATGTACAGAAGAGAGAAGGGAGAGTGCATGCACATACCCACACAGGGAGGGGAGAGAAAAGGAAAGCAAAGAAGCCAGAAAGAAAGAAACGAGAGGAGAGGCCGGACTGTTGCGTTTTCTTCTTTTCGTCTGTTTTCTCTGAATGACAAGAAAAAGAGAAGAGCGAAGTGCTATGTCTGTCTGTCTGATCCTCCCTCACTTGTCATGTCTCAGCACCGCGAGAGACCCCACAGCTGCTGTCATCTGCGCGTCCGTTGCCATCCGGAGGGACCGAATAATTGACACCCCCAGGAGAGACAGAAGTAGACGCCGACTTTCTTTCTTGACACAAAAACGCCATTGCACTGTCAAACTGTCAGTGCCACACACATCTTTCCTCTTCTCCGTCTCTTGACTTCTATTCGGAGTGTTCTCCTTTTGAGTTCTCAATAGCGTACGCAGACTGCGAAGACAAGACAGAGCCTCAGCACACTCCATCTGCCCAGCAGTCCGAACAACGACAGAAACGAACGCTTCACTGAAGCCCTTTTTTTTCTCACTCATTTGGCACCTCCCACTTTCGCTACCCTCTTCCCTCTCTTTACCCATGAACGAACTCGACGCTTGCTCTCTTTTTTTTACTTCGACCCTCCGCCCTCTCACCCAGACACCCGATGGGTCGTACAAAGCAAGAGCTTGCTGCCCGGCCGACGAGACAGACAAATGTGCAAGCAAGGACAGGGCTGCGGCTGCTGTTTCAGGCCCCACCGTCGGTTGAGCAAGGGAGGAAGGAATCGTATCCAGACAGCAACTCAAAAAGGTTATCGACACAGAAGAAGAAGAACGACAAGAAGAAGAGGAGGAAAAAGAAGAAGCATTGGTGGAAGGGCAAGGAGGGCGAAAAGAAGAAGGTGCTGACGAAGAAAAAGACGGAGTTGAGGACAGCAATTCCGCTGCTACGGCTGCAGATGAGACAGACGAAGAATCTGGCAACGCGGATGAGAAAGAGGAACCCCCATCCCCTCCCTCGCCTCTGTCTAATTCAGCCGCTGCCTTTGTTGCTTTTAAAAGCTCACAAACAGAGAGACCTTTGAGCAGTCGGCCCTCATTATCTGAAAGTCGCGCCAACACAGTACACAGGGCTTTTGTTTCCTTCTCTTCCCGCTTCACTTCTTTTCCCGTCACACGCTGACGAAGTTTCCAACACTCCAACAAATCACACAAGGCTGTTGGACTGAAAACCCCAACGTCAGACAACACGAAAGATTCCGTCTCCGCAAAAAGTTTCCTCAAAGAAGGCGTGAGAGAGAGCGCTATCGGAGGAGACCTTACTATCCTTCTGGACTGGGGGGGCTTTGTCAGGCAAGACCGCTGGGTGGTGTGGGCGTGGGTCATTAGTGCTCTGACGCACGCCACGAGTTCATTCGGCGCAAAGAGATCGGAGTCCGACTCTGCGTATCTCTGGAGGGCAGTGAAGAGCGCAGAATCCTGTTGTAAGAGCGCAGCCACTGGTGGAGGTTCTGCTGCTGGGAGGGAGGAGAGTCGAGGTACGGCAGATGGCCGTTGTTTGAAGTGCTTGTTGAATGGGGAGTGTGCGAAAGAACGGGAGAAGCGGGCGGATGAATAGACTTTGACGAGGTCACAGAGGACTTCAGGAGACAGAAACTCAACGGATTTGACCAGACTCTGCAGAACCTCCCGAAGCTCTGAAGAGAGACCCAAAATATGAAGGGCCTTTGCGACTCTGACAAGGAGAAAGGAGGGCAGCTGGTCGTGCTCTACCACTGCCTGTGCGACCAGTCTCTGCACTCTCTCGTCCTTCACTGAGGGATGGAGCTGAGAGAGGGTGTAAAGAAATTCGGCCCGATCCTCGGCCTGAGCCTGCACAGAAAGGAAGATTTTGGACCGCATCGAGCTTTTCCCTTGATAGACAGATATGCAGTCACAAATTCGTACGAACACAAACGCTTCACACACACACACACACACACACACACAGAGAGAGAGAGAGAGAGAGAGAGAGAGAGAGAGAGAGAGCTGCGGCGGCCCCCAGCCACAGACAGGAGAGTACTTACAAAGTGGAACGGAAAGAAGGAGACGGGAGACGGAGACGGGAGATGTGACGGCATGGGTCAAGATGAATGAGTGCCTCACTGACGGTAGAAGAAGGATCCAAGAGGAGTGCCTTCTCGTTCAGGAGATCAGTCCATGTTTTTTCTTGATGCAAGGAGAAAGCGGGGACAGAAGAGAGTTTGGCAAAAAAGCTGCGCAGCGGTGAGGGTGGGGCTGGCCGGAAGTGCTGTTCTAGGAGACGAGACGGCCGTGTGACCGGGAGGCCTCTCGTGCTGCCGTGAAAGCGGGACATTTTCTTTCCGCAATAATTCTGATCTGCGACAGCAGCAGCTTAGGTACATATGCTTCGTCACCCTGCACACCAATTTTTGCCAGCGAAGGCTGCGGTCAATGGTGATCGACTCATGCTGCCGTCATGCAGGGGGACTCATGCAGGGCGGCGCCGGGCCCCTATACCGGGCGCTCGGGCGCCGGGCCGCCGCGGCTGCGCCCCAAAGCCTTTGCGTGCGTCGATCAAAACCGAATTTAGTTTCACCATTGAAATGACTGACCTTCGCATTCTAAAGCAACAGTTGTTTACATTGCAAGCTCTGCAGAGGCTACATATACATAGAGAGAGGCTGTCGAGCAGACCTCCAACGTATAGAAAGAACTACTCCTCGACCTATACTCCTCTCCAATTAGCCCGACGAGGCTGGCGGGTAATTGAACTGTCATTCAGAAAGAGCTTGATTCACCCAGCACAGAAAGGCGGCGGCGTTCCGTTGCACGAGAGAGTTACTGCACACACTGTTGCACCAGTCCTCTTCGTAAAGAAGCAGAAACACTGATTATTATCAGAATCACTCACTATGGCTGACCAGAAAATTCAGGCAGCTGACTTGCCGAAGAGGTACATCGCGATGCCGAAGGAGACCACCTTCCTGGAAGCCTGTTGTCACAACGACAACTGGAAACCCGGCGTTGTCCTTGTGCCCGTTACGGCAGAGTTTCACCCTGAGGTGACAGGACTGTATGAGGCGGATTTGAAGACCGAACGCGTCACCAAACTCTGTCCACTTCCCGCCACAGGCCTGTTCTTCGGTTGCAAAGTCACAGACGAAGGTGTCTGCTACGTCTGTGTCGGAAACGAGAGAAGAGTGGTGGCCGTCGATCTCTCGAGTTCCGTCCCCAGTGCAGTTGAGGTGGCCAAGTTCCCGGGGGAATTCGAGCCGAATGATGTTGCCGTAGATGTCGCCAACAATCGGCTTCTCATCTGCTGCAACGATATGCCGTACGATGTGATGACCACCAAAGGGCAGATTTTGAACTCTCTGAAGAGTTCTGCCAAACAGAGTGGCACTATTTTTTCTGTCCCCCTGCTGCATTCATCCGTCCCTCTGGGATCCGAGGGAATGCAGGTGTTTGCGTCTGGATTCAAAGTCCTTGCTGGGAGTGTTTGCGTTCCTGCAGATGGCGCGTTGTGGGTGTCTGAACTGAACAACCTTGCTCGAGTTCCGTTGGATGGCAGCAAGTGGGAGCGGTTCCTTCCATTCGATAAGACCCTTCTTGCGGACAACATGGAAGTGATTGGCGATGAGGTTGTTGCCTTTCCCTACTACAGACAGGTGTCAAGGTTGGAGGCCGTCATTTTGACTTCCACTCCCCTCTCCCGCATGGCATACGGCCTTGCGAGCTGCTGCAACTATTGTGTGATCAACAAAGTGATTCAAGAGGACAAGGAGACGGAATTGCGAGTAAAAGAGAAGGAGATCGACCCAGAGGTCGGAAGGACAGCCCCTGATGTCTTTGAGGACGTTTGCTTTGGTTTCTACAACATCAAGACCAAAGAGATGAAATCTGTGAGGGTGGACGTTGCCCACAAGGGGTTCGATGGGCACTGCACACACATGGAGAGAGTCAAGTCGGACCTCGTGTTCATCAACTACCTCAAACACGAGATCCTGGTGGTGGATGCTGCCTCCATACTTTGTTGATCGATGTACACGCGCATGCATGCCAGTGATTCTGCATGATGCATGCATGCATATCTGTTTGTCATAATGCAGTGAATAGATGCATGGCCCTGTTGAGCGATCCGAGTGGGTCTTTCCGAGTATCAACTCTACTGAGATCAGCTGAGAGACCCTGAGGTCCCGCGCTTTCGCAGAATGCATTTTGGTTTTTTTTGGGGGGGGGGGTTCGCGGTTCTGTGTCAGACACCCGCTCTATTGAAGAAAGCGCCCCTAAAGCAACTCGCACGGAGTCGCAGCATGCGTATACACGGAATGTATGTGTGTTCAGCACGCCCGGTCCTAAAAAACATATATTGCGCAAAGTTTGACGGGCCCCGCCTAAGTACGCTGATAGAGCAAGCCCCCCAGGCTGATGTGCATGAGCATCAAATGAAGACCCGCGGGCCGAGTCACCCAACTGCATGCATGACCGCCCAAACAAACCTAGAAACATACCCTAAATATAGCTCCTTGAGGCACTCAGCCAACTGGTTGGGTGCATCACAGTCATTGAAAAAGTGTCTTCATCCTCAGGAACGCAGTCCATGTATATTCACAACTTTGTCATGGGCCGGATGTCAAGTTGTCAAATAAAAATTAATTTAAGTTATAGACTGAATCACTAGTTTAACTAATGATGGTTAATCCATGCCAAGTTTAATATAAAGTAATAGTCTAGGTAATAGTCTGATATGCATGCATGCACATGTTTGCAATAACATGTGACAAAAACTTATTTAGTCTTCCTCGGGCATTTTCTAAAATTTATTTTTTCGAAGGTAAATGGGAGTGTTCATCATCATATGATGCTAGCGCTCATGAAATCAGAGTTTGTTTTCACAGTGCTAGGAGCATTAATTGCCACACTATAGGCACCAAAGTACATCTGGTATAGCAAAGAATGCTGATAAGTGCTAACGGCGACTAACAGTAAAATGATAGCCTCAGTTTTAAGGCTAAACTTCGAAACTAGATAAAACTATAGACCAATTATTTTTATTTCCCCATAATTTTTCACTACTTTTGACGAATGATTGAGGGTTTTATTATTTTTTGTTATGTTTTTAACGGATACATGCAAAGAAAGGCATAAACTTTCTAGCTCAGTATGCACGTTGCATGCATGTATTTTGCATGTATGCATTTGCATTAATACACATCTCTTCAATCGATCGCTGTACATCGCTCGTATGCCTTACGACAGCTCCGTAAGCCTCTCTTTTGCGTGCCGAAAACTGATAATGCATGTCGGTATGGTCAAGATTCCTCAGCTGTCTGAAGAGGTTAAAGTGATTCTAGCTCCTATATTACTAGAGCTTCTCCTGGGGCGGCGGTAGCCAAGAACTCAGGGTTTTCACGAGAGGTTTGCAGGGAGTTTTTGGCTGTGTCCATCTCTCTGTCATGTTGCATCTGCAGTTTGAGATTTGAAGCACTTCACGGTGGTATTCTCTCTTTGTTTCCTGTTGCAGCGCGCTGCTGAACCGTCTGAAGACTGTGTTCGCTCGGCCGTTCTGTAACTAAACTTGAGAGCTCTGCCACCCTTTGACTTACCGTCTTCTTTTCATCACCTCGGTCTAGCTCACATTGCGCTTTTTGCTTTCTTGAGATGGCTGCTACGACTCCCTCCATCTTGGCCCAGGCTGTCCTCTGGAGGACGGAAGCTTTCCTTGCTGAGCAGGGTTTTGCAGCTTCGGACCCTTTCTGTTCCGGTTCGTTGGTAGAAGCTTTGGAACGTTTTCTTGGATTCCTTCGTCGACGCAGGGATCCGGTTGCCCTCTCTGATTCAGGATGCGTTGGCTCTACAACAGCAGCCAGCTGTCACCGACGTAGGAAGCGTACGAGGAGGGGGAAACGCTTCTCTAAGGCAAAGTGGGAACGGATGAGTTCGGATGAGTGGGACACGGACGCGCCGTCTTCAAACGAATGCAGATCTCTTTCTCGGCCGGGCCCCTTGACTGCATCATGTTGCAGTCTTGAGCCCCCTCTTGTGCAGAAAGAGTCCAATGCGCGTGAATATGACCATTGCTCTGTGATGAAAACAACTAGACGGTGTCTGACTCAACCGCATCAGGAGAAGTTTCAAGGTGTGTTTGGGACTTCTTCGGGAGTTTGGGGTGCAGTTGTGCGACAGAGGGATGGTTTGTCGCTTTGTGCAGGAGTGGTAAATGGGGCGGGGAAGGGACATGCCTCGGTGGGGCTAGTGAAATCGGGTCTTTCTGTCAATCCTCTTCGAAGCAATCGGTTCACGGACAAGGACTTCGTGACGGAAGGGCGTCGCTTGCTTCGTTGTTGCATGCAAGCCTTGGATCATCGTCAATTGATCCAGTAGAAAGGGGGGGCGGGCGCGCGTGTCCGCTGGGCGCCTCGGAGGATCGTTTGGAGGAGCACTACCGGTTTTGCTGTTAAGAGTCCTTGCTTCAGGATCAGACTCCCTGAGGTTCTCTCCTTTTTCGTTCGTTAGATTCCTTCTTTCCTTTCTTCCAGAACCTTCCTCTAGACCTTCCTTCTTTCCTTCGTGCTTGTTTGACTCGTTTCCTTTCGTCTTCATGATTTCTTTTGTGACTTCTGCAAATGGGCCCTTGCATGCGCTTGCATGCCCTTACTATTGAAAGAACTCTTTTCCTTCTTAGCAGATCTTGACCTGTTTGATCGTTCATGCAATCAAGCCAACAGCGATAGATAAATGACAGTGGCAGACCGACGGGGTGTGGATCGGTAGGCTAGAACGGAAGTTGTTTGGTGTTTCAGGCGGTGTATGACGCGATCGATGCCTCCTTACATGCGTGCGTGCGTCATCCATCCATGCATGCGCGCTGATCTCAGTATGCACGTTGCATGCATGTATTTTGCATGCATGCATTTGCATTAATACACATCTCTTCAATCGATCGCTGTACATCGCTCGTATGCCTTACGACAGCTCCGTAAGCCTCTCTTTTGCGTGCCGAAAACTGATAATGCATGTCGGTATGGTCAAGATTCCTCAGCTGTCTGAAGAGGTTAAAGTGATTCTAGCTCCTATATTACTAGGGCGCGGCTAACTGCATGTTTAGATTCTTAGAACTATTTAGGAATTATTAGGAATCGATCCGTTGTAATCCACTAGGGGCTTTCACACACAAACTTTAAATCCAAAAAATAAGAGACTGTTCTGATACCCTGAGGACCAACAATTAAAAGTATTCTAAAGTAATCGAAAGCGTCGTCTGACGTGCCTAGACATGCCTTGATTTATGTATGGATATGTAGTTGATAAATGTTGATAAGAGGTGCCCTTTGCTGTTGCGAAGTTTCATCTGAACCTGATGGAGGCAGAGACAACTTAGGACTGGCCTGATCGACGGAGACGGTATACATGTATTTAGCTTGGCCTCTACTATCTTCAGGCTAAAACCTCTGTTGTACCTCTGTGTGCCTCTGTTATCCTCTGCCATGCATGCCTCTGCAATTACATAGAGGGCTCAAGTATATTAAACATGACAAGAGATTGATAGATGTTGCATAAAGATGAAGCAGATATATAAAATTTTAGTCACTGGTCACGGCCTGGAGCAGATAGGGTAAAAGAATAATAAATGCCTAGTACAGTCAAAGTGACAGTGCGAGAGTCTTTTTTATGGTCATCTTAATAGACACTCGGGGTTTTGGGCTTTCAGCCTGAGTAAGTTGTACCTGCTCGGCACCCCACCGTGGGCCTACGAGGGCGGGGCCTCAATTTCACAGGTCAGATCCGGTATCTGACGCACTCCATGCGAATGGCCTGGAAAGTAATCAAAATTAACTCTATTTGTTTTGACCCTTATACTTATGTTGTGTTAAGTGCCCCCTCAGCTCTATTTCTGGGATATGTATCTGCATGCGCCAGATTTTTTAATTGGAGATTCAGCATGCTCAACGTTATACGCGTGCTCCCACCTCAACTCTTTGTAAGTGCCCCTCAGCTACGCTTTCCGGGCTATGCATAACAAAACCCTCAATTATTTTACAGGTCAGCAATCGCAAGCCAGATCAAAAAAACCGTTGGAGACGGGCCTAGACATAAAAGTGATTGAGGTTTTTGTTATGCATGCTGCGTCCCCGTATATGAGGGGCGGATCTAGCCTAGTTTGTCAAAAGGTTCCGGTTCGTCCCGTCTGTTCTGAATCTAGGAACACTGCTCCAGGTAGGAAAGCGCGAATTCTTTCAGGTTAAACTTTCCGTGCACGCGTCTGAAAAAAGGCTATCTCGGGATTTGAATACGCGTGGCAGACCACACGCGGAAATATAGGGGCACACACCCCTGCTGGTGAACTGAGCTGCCCTCTGCGGTGCGCGCGGCTCATACAGAGCCTGAGCATGGGTAAGCGCCGCGTTTAATTACGCGCTGCGCACAAAATAATTAATCACCCCGATAATATATGTATGAATCTCGATCGCTCCCCATCATGTACTTCGGCATTAATATTATCGAAAACAGACAGTTTATACCTCAAAACCCACGGGGCCCCGTCGAGCCCAATTATATTGCACGCATTATTATACGGGATACACCCGCCCAGTTGGGTGAGTGCCTCGGGGGGCCATTTAGGGGGTCAGCCATAATTTGATTGCATGTTGGGCATGTCTTGCCTGCAATGCATGCATGCATGGGCAAATAGCGGGGGCCACGGCAACGTGTGCAAAATATGCTTTTCGGGACTGCGCATGAACACATATGCAATTAACTCCATGCCAGTTATACTGGAGGGGCACGTATCATGAAGAGCGAAGTATAAAATATTATAATGCGATCGCGGCTCCGTGCGAGTTGCTTGAGGGGCACATTTTGGAATTTGGGCGACACCGACCGTGACGGAGGCAGATCGAACCGATCGAATCCCCCCCCCCAAAAAATGAAAAAATGCGTTATGCGGATGCGTGCGATCTCAGGGCCTCTCGGCTGATCTCAGCAGAGCTGAGCTGCCCCCCGAGGCGATCGATATACAAACTGCCATGCAGGACAATAATAATACAAAGCCACCCTGTGGTCATTATTATCGCATCGATGTATCCGGCCGCATCTGGCCGCAACGATCAGGCACCCGGCCATTTCTGCTGCGCCCCTCAAGAGGCGCCGGCGCCAAGGAAGGCACCAACGCCTGGTTTCATTTGTGTCTGTTGCTTCAACTTGCTCTTGCATGGCATCGCGTGACTTTTTTCTCCTATCGCCTGCCTTCCAATCCCCCTTTTTGCGACTAGTCTCCCTGTTTCGTGACCACAGGACTCCTTGAGGACATGTCTCACGTGACCCCTTGCATATTGTTCGCTTGCTGGTGTTCGTTTCAAGAAGGCAGCAGGTTCCTTCATGTCCCGATATGTAGACGGCGTCAATTCACCATTTGCGCTTGTGCGGAAGAGTCGTCTAAGCCGTCTGCGTCAGTTCCAGAACCGGGGGGGAACAACTGGGTGAACAAAATGCAAGAGCACCTCCAGTCCCTGTGTCCAACAGCTAACTGCGAGACTTTGTGGAGGTATGACGACCACCCGGACTCGAAGGGAAGTCAGGGGCCCTTTAGAGTCCGCATCATGCTGCTCAACACCGGAACCGGAAACCAAAATCGTCCTTTTCCGTGGTCAGCCGCCTATGCAAGAAAAAAGGATGCCCAAAAGGATGCCGCATGGCTTTGTTATTCCGAATTGTTGGGCACGGGGGAGGCGCCCCACAATCCTAAGGTGGCCCTCGTTGTCGGCAATTCATCGCGGCGCGGCGGAAGGGAAGCGGGGGTGTCGCGAGTCCGAACCGTTGCCCCCCCTGCAGTGTTGCCGGATCTGTCCGACACCGAGTGGCTGACCGTCAAGCCTGTGATTCTCCAGGCAGGCGCAAGAGACGGCAGAGACGGCGAACGCGAAGGAGACGTTCCCTTTGAGGGAGAGACTCCGCCACCTTCCTTTGAAACAGACACCCCTTCGTTGTTATTTGCAGGAGAGTCTGAATCGGACTCTGAGGCTGTTTCAGAGGGCAGCTCAGAAAGTTCCGATTCTGAATCAGTGAGTTCAGAAAGAGAAGTGAATAAGCTGCAGTCCGTCGCTCCGGAGAACTTAGGGCGGTTGGGGGAGGAGTTTGCCTTTCGGTGGTTAGAGGTACAGCCGTGGGTCAAGGAGGGCAGCGTGGTGTGGGTGAATGGGGACCAGGAGGAACAACAATCACACGACCTTGTGTGCACCCCGACCGCCCCTCCCGGAAGGACCCACATTGAGGTGAAGACCCGTTGGCGGAACTTCAAAAAGACCAAAGCGAGCAAACAGCAGCTCGCACGTCTCCTGGACCCTCATGACAACTACATGCTCATGGTTCTCGGCCACTTCTCTGCCTTGTTCCCCGAGAAAGGAGAAAAACCAAAACTCCCCAAAGTGCGCATCTTTCCGAATGACAAATGGGAGGACAAGCACCTGACTTGCCGCTGTTGCTCGAAAAAATGGCGTTGGACAGTGGAATCACAGCAGGCGACGGGGGCCTCCCGTCCCCTTTTTCTCACTCCACCAACACTGTGTAGGAAGTGCTCCTCTGGCGCACCAAACGTTTGATATCTTTCCTTACAAGATAGATCAACGTCCGTCTCTATCCATTTCTCTCCGCTTCGATCTGCCGCTGTTGGTGTTGATGCGTCCCTCTCGATTCGATTCTTTCTGTCTCGTTGTCTGACTGGTCGTCTCTCTCTCTCTCTCTCTCTCTCTCTCTCTCTCTTGCGTGAGCGTAAGCGTGAGAGCGCCTGTGTGTGTGTGTGTGTGTGTGTGTATGTGTGTGTGTGCGTGCGTGCGCGCCTCTGTGTGTGTGTGTGTGTGTGTGTGTGTG
>JAHBMJ010005734.1:130412-140846 GCA_018398765.1 Chromera velia | reverse complement strand
GGGGGAGTCGGCGTGACCGCCCGCGCGGTCGACTGGCCGGCGTGCGTCAATCGTGCAGTTCTCATTTTTCTTGCTTTCCGGGGCCGTTCGCAAGCTTGCTTGCGTCAGATATATTTCTGTTTTCTAAGTGCCCCCCGCTTCGCTTTCCGGGGCCATGCATGCATGCACAGCGCGAGATGACTGGAGCTACCGCGAGGCCATACCGAGAATGAACACTGACCCTATTTTTTGGGATTTTATGGTCAAGCGCAAAAGGTTTCCTCCTAGTTTTCTGCCCAGGCGTATGGACCTCGCAGCCATGGTGCTTTTCATACAGCAAGGTAGTGAAGACTGGTGAGTTTACCCGTGCCCACTTCTTGACCCAGGCTGTCTGTCCATCAAGAGTCTTCGCTTCAGTCACTTTGATCCCACACCCTCCATGAGTCCGGAAGTCTTCCAGATACTCATCATGATGTAGATGCAGATTGGGGAGCAGCCTACCATCACTGGCTGGTTTGTGACACAGACGGACTCTACATCCTTTAAAATTACAGGCATTTCCCCAGTAACTATAAGCAGCTCCAAAGAGCACTTTTCATCTTTTTGACTCTAGCTGTGATGAAGGTAAGGGGAGAGCTTGTCGGATAATATATTTCTCTAGTGAAGCAACAGTCTTCTCTCTTTTCAAGTCTTTATACACACTCTTTTGTGGTATGGACCCTGATTGTTTGCGAGTACTCTTGACCATTGTGATGATGTTTGGGGTCTGTGTTTTGTAATCATTGTCATCTTCATGTCCAGACCAACACTAAATGTCAAATCTGAACAACACATTATTGCAACACTACTGTTGCAATACGCAATACATTTTGATGCAAAAATTAAATTATTAAATACAATAAAATATGTATTGATGCATGCTACAAAAAGTGGCGCTCGATGCCGCACCCAAAAAATATATAAGTGTTCATTCTTGGTATGGCCTCGCGTCGCAAATAGTGATCTCCTCTTTCACTAAGCTTCAGACTCTGAAAAGATGGTCAGAGGAGAAGGGATATCAGAGGACCTTGCACGCCACATTAGAGACTTAGACAGTCAAGGGTTGTCTGTCCGTGCAATAAGAAGGAGACTTGCTAAGGGAAATCCTCCGGTAACTATCTCTATTAGGACTGTTCAGAAATACAAACAGCCAGATACTAACGTCCCTCCCCCAAGACAGTTTCAAATCAACCAAACACACAAAGCCTGACAAAGGTTGTTGGTTTGCAAAAGCCTTGAATACCAAAGCAAAGCGTGATCGGATCGGTCGTTCCATTAAAAGAATCTTACAAAAGAGACGGGCAGAACAAAAAGATGCATATGCTTCTGCGACGACTCTGAAAAGAAAATGTGGGGTATCACATAAAGAGTGCGGCAAAACGACCTGGCTCAAGTCAGTAAGTGAATAATAGACTTAAATTTGAATACAAAGCTGTTAAGAGAATTTAAAAAAGCTAGATAGAAGTATTGAAATAGCTTTCTTGTAATTATGAGTGTAATTATTAGGGACTTGAGGTGAAAGAGGGGGACTTGAGCAAACTTCTGCTGGAGGTACGTGACACTTGTCCTGACTGAATCCGATTATGCATGTACCTGTGCTGCCTTCGTGGCAATCAGCATGAGAGACTTCTCAATGAGTCATTTCTGTTTTCTATAGACGCACACTGCGAAACAAAGCGACCAACTGCCTGTGTGTTGTTTAAAATCGGTTTGCTGTTGCTTGAAAATATATATGCGTCTGTGCAGGCTCGCCTGAAGTGCAGAAGTTTCCCGCAGCCGGAGAAATGCGCTAAGGGCTCAAAGGTGACTGAAAAGAAGACACAGGTGGCGAAGGAGTCCATCCCCGAGGGTAAGACGCTGTACGGCCTTCCCGGGCTTCCAAAAGGAGAGCTTGGTGCCTACAGCGACCTGTCAAAAGGTCAGTCATTTTACGTTTAAAGGTAAGTCATTTTAAGTTGAAGACTTCGCCTCTAGTCTCTCAATCATTTGTCCAATACACAGAACACTGGGGAAGAGCACGTGATACATTCTGGTCTCATTCGATTGTTTATAATCAGAAAGCGGTCAAACGCCAGCGTGTCGAGATCTGCATTCATACATTCACTCTGGAGACGAGTCCATGCACAGTGAAGCCCATGCTTTCCTGAATGAATGATGTGGATGCATGGATGCAGTGCTTCCGGACCTCTTCAAATCCAGGGACTCGAGAGGAACCACCAAGACCACCAAGACCGCTACAGGAAATCTCACACTGTACGTGAGCTCTCTCTGTTTCTCTCTGCTGCTTTTGTTTGTTGTGAACATGATTTAGAGCACTCACTGCAGTCCTTGCTCTTTGTGCGCAGAGCCTTCCCGGAAATTCACTTTCTTTCCTGCCTATCTGCCTACCTGCCTCCCTTATGTCTGCCTGCAGGACCCCCTCGGAGATTGTGTTTCTGGACGAAGCGTGCGAAGACCTTTTCGTCCTCTCGGATGCCGACTTCGACGTCGACGAGACTACTGCAATCTCTGTCAGTCAGTGAAACAACTTCTATTTGACGTCGCATGCAGCTTTCTGTTATTCTGATTCTGTGTGCCTACATACTGTTACAGGGATTTTGCCAACTTTTCGGCCCCCCTCTGACCTGCCTGCCCTCTCCTCTCAAGCAGCCTGCATCGCTCTCTGCATGATTAATTGAGAGCATTCAAATGTGACCCCCCCATTCGGCCTGACCTCCTTCCCCCTCCTTCTCCCTGCCAAGACCTCGATCATGCCGTCTAGCTCTCAAACTTCCCTTCCTGATCTGCCCCCCTCGTGCAGGTACCCCTCAGCCCCGAAGCCCTTGTGGGTGCAGAAACGAACCCTTTGACGACCGACTTCTCTGGTACTTGCAGAGTCACGGTGCTGTTTGAGTTCGAGAATGCAGTCCCCGGAGAGAATTTCTGTACAGATGAGTCTGACCCTCTCCAGTGGCTGACCGCAGTTTGCTCTTCCGTCTCCTCCGTCTCTCAAATTTGCGGAGCAGACTTCGAGTCTCTCGAGGTACGTTGGTCCATCCTCTGGGCCTGCATCCGCTTCCCTCCAGCTCTCTCTCTCTCTCTCTCTCTCTCTCTCTCTGTGTGTGTGTGTGTGTGTGTGTGTGTGTGTGTGTGTATGATAGTGTGTGTGTGTGTGTGTGTGTGTGTGTGTGTGTGTGTGTGTGTGTGTGTGTGCGTGTGTGTGTGTGTGTGTGTGTGTGTGTGTGTGTGTGGGGTCTGTATGTGTATGTGTGTGAGGTGTGTGTTGAACGGAAAAAGAGAGCAAATGAGTCTTGTTCAGAATGGGCAAGGACTGATTCTCAACCTCTTTCCGGGTGAATGAAACGTGAGGTCGATCGGTTTACCCCTGGATCGATGGATGGATGGATGGGTGGATGGATGGCTGGAAGGATGGATCGGTGGATGGATGCAGGAGCTTGAGCGTCAGACCATTACGAATCTGACAACAGAGATATTCCCAGACGCAGCTGCGACTGCAGAAACGGCTACTCATGCTCTGCTTGGTGATAACATTGATGGCCTAGCATCAGTCTCGTTTGAGACAGACGTGCCCGAGGGAGGTTACGAATATCAAGGGCAGAGAGGCCGACTGCTGAAGGGTCTCTTCGAGTCAGCATTAATTTTTTGAGGCTGACTTCCTTTTTCTGTTCGTGTCTTGCTCTCTCTCTCTCTCTCTCTCTCTCTCTCTCTCTCTCTCTCTCGCTCTCTCATTATCTCTCTCTCTCTCTGTCTGCCTTTTTTACCCTTTCACTCTCTGTCTCTATCTCTCTCTCTCGCACATAGAGGCATACACACACACACACACACACATACACACACCCACAGACAGAGCACAGACGAACTTCACTTCTTTTCTCCCTTCCTCTTTCCTGCTGTGCACAGCACGGACCTCGACATGAAGGCAGACCGCCCCATGATGATGGGAATGGGGAGCTTCAAGGGACTGAACTTCTCCAGTCTCTTCCCGGACAGCGCCAAATTTGTTCCCTGTCAGCCGCTCGTGCAAGCACTCTAGCACGCGTGCATGCCTCTCTTTTCCCTCCGTATGCTGATGTCTTCTTGTGCACGTGAGACAACGAGCCAAGAGTGAATTAGCGAAACAATCAAACAAAGGAAGGTAGTTCCAAGCACTATCTCTGAATATTATCCAGGCTTTCTTTCGATGTTCTCTTTTTGATCCATACTCAGCAATCACAAAATGACCATCCGTCAGCTTTTCGTCTCTCTTTCCGTCTATGTCCGTGAATTCCCTCAGTCTCTCCGATTGTTCGTCTCTTTCATTTTGCCTTTGTCACAATGCTCTATCCAATCTTTGCTGCTCCTGCACCCCTTTTGTCTCTTCAACAGAAAAGAAAAGGACGATGAAGCCTCTTGTCGTGTTTACCAAACCCCTATCTGCCCTGCAGCAATGGGTTCCCTCTTCTCTTCGAAGGACATCAAGGGAGAGTATGACACCACGCAAATGATGAACTTCAACCTGACGCCCTCCAACTTCCCTAGGGGAGCCGATGTTGCTGCGGGGTCTTTCTCTCGAGTGGCCGTAGCCTCAGGTGTCAACGCCTCTCAAGTGGGACTCGGGGGAGAGCTCAGCATGCAGAGTGACCTCGATTTTCTCCCTGATGACTTCGTCGTCAACGGTTCTGTGAGTGCAATGGTGAGTGAAACCATGCATAAATGTTTGACTTTGTTTTTTGGGAGCAAAGTGAGATCTATAGATCTCTTCTGGAAAATTGTTACAGTCTCAGGAGCGTGAGAAACAAACAATGCCCGTCCTTCAGCTCTCTTTCTTGTGAATCGTTGCTTCTCCTCGCCATGCCTTCTACTAATCTTCTGTCTCAATTCGACTGTTGCCTTGTCATTGCAGTGTGAGAGTCAGAACGGCTCCCGCCACGTCGCTACGATGTCTCTCCTCGGCACTTCCGCCGCCCAGCTGGTCCCCTTCTTTGCGGAGAACGGAGAATTTGCAGACGGGGTGGACCCTCTTCTTGTTCCCCCCTTCTGCTCAGAGGAGCTTCATGAAGGACAAAAGACGTCAGTCAGTCAGTCTCTTCCTCCTTCCCTCTTTCTTTCTGTACATCGACCGCGCTCGGTGAACCACGCTTTTGTCACGCATGCACAACTAGAAGGACAGAGCAAAAACTAATGTCCTTCTCACCGAAGTGAAACAAGATCTCAGCAAAAGGCCATAACAGAGAGGGACGTGTTACTTGTGGAAGAGGATCCCGACCGAAAATTCAATTTCATACCTCAACCATTCTATTGATCGTGTGTGTGTGCCACCATGCAGGTCCGGGAAGGTCTTTGGGAAAAAGGGAGAGGACTCTCTGACCTTCGCAGCTCTGGTGACAATCACTCGAGAGTCCCTTCTCGATGCTGGTGTTGTTCTTCCGACCCACTCTTCTGAAGGTGAGCCAGTCGTCTTCTCCAGATCTCGCTTCTCATTCTGATTCCATTCAGCATCTGTATTCATGGTACAATTGAGAAGTGGTCGCTGCCTTCTCTGAAAAAGAGTGAGTGGATAAGTGAGTGCGTGAATCAACGAACAAGCAAATACAAGCTAGATGAGCAGAGTTAATGAGATCGAAGGAGGATCTCCTTCCTTGCTTCAGTTCTAAATCCAGTCAGCAGGGAGAACAGGCAAGCAAATTCGGAATTAAGATCTAACTTCCCTGTGCACACATGCCATTACATACATGCATGCATGCATACAGGCTCCGGGGAGCTGAGCATTTCTGCCGTTGCTGTTCCGTACCCCCCCGGCGTTTTCCTGGAAGAGTTTTTTGAGGAGGGCGGCGACCTCTCTAGTCTCTTTGCTTCGGGGGCCGCTGTGAAGGGTCCCGCCGGGAAGAGCTTTGCAGGGTCTACTGGCATCTCTGGCGCAGTGGCTGGGACCGACTTCGGCACTGACGCGACTCAGATGACCGCTGGTGGTCTGACGAGTATCAATGAGTCTGGAAGGAGAGAGGGCAGGATCTTTGTTGCGTTTGAAACTACTTTAATTCGATGAAAACGCGGAGTTGTGCAAAGTGGAAGGCAGTGAGGAAGGGAAAGGGGAAGTGGTGGCCTCTTGGGGCGAAAAGAGAGTCTGGGGTGAGAGAGGCTCGGCGGGACGTGTCCGGGGTGTGCTAATGAAGGGTCAAACAGGCCAAAAGAATAATCAAGAGCAAAGAACCAAGGAAAGATCGAAAAGCATGTCCGTGGTCCGACAACTGGACAGTCAGAAGGGAATTGAATTGTTCGTCTGTTTGTGTATTGATCTGTCTGGATGGTTACTCAATTGTCTTTCCAAGTTGAGTTCTCGTCTGTCTGTGTTTCTTCCTTCCTGTCTTTTCTACTGTTCGTTCGTATTTCGGCCTCTCTGTGTGTCTCTGCAGCCTACGGTGCTGGTGGCGGTGCAGCAACGGGTACTAACAACACTGAGCAGACGGGTGGCGGCGGTTCCTCAGGTAGTGACGGTGGAAGTGGTGGTGGCGAGGGAATGAGTGCGGATCCTGGATTTGGCGGCGGAGGGGGCGGTGGTGGAGGGGTTGCTGGATCTGGGTCAGGAATTGCTGCAGGTAGGGGGGTTGCAGGGGAGCACCCAGTGACTTTTGAGATGAACACTGACGAATTCGTCCTCATCGGCGACAGAGGCGGTGGCCAAGGGGGTTCAAGTTCTGAAACCGCACGCGGCGGAGGAGTCGGAAGTGTGTTCGAAGACACGTTTGGAGCTGGAGGAGGCGGTGGGGGTGCAGGTGCATTTGATCCTGCAGAGGGGGAGGGAGTTGGAGGTGGGGGGGGTGGCGGAGGGGGTTTCCCTGGAGCCAGTGGGGGCGGTGGAGGTGGAGGGGGAGCTGGACCTCCAGGGAGTGGAATGAGTGGTGGGGGGAGGGCCGGTGGAGGCAACCTCTTCATGCCTTGATTGCGTTGGCTGCAACTCATGTGTACATCTGTGAGAGGAAGGAGGCATTGCGGAGACTGTCGGCTTTCCCACCTACATCCTTTCTTCTTCACAGAAAGCCACTCACTGAATTAATGCACGCATGCTGGAAGGAAGGAAGCGGATCGGTGGGGGTTCTCCATGCAGATCGAGCGCGTCGAGTCAGTTGGCTAGTCATTCATTCATGCAGTCCGTCACTGACAGAAAGGCATGGGGTCCGTGAATGCTCTGGACTGACACAGGGACTCGTATGAATATGGACTGCCAGGAACTTGGCCCCACCGGCTTGGTCATTCATTCATTCATTCATTCATTCATTCATCTGCATGATCAATCTGGGGAGCAGGAGGATCCCCTTAATGCCCTTTTTTTCTTTTCCTTTCTCGCCTTTCTGTGTCAGGCATGAGATCGGAGTCCTCTCTTTATTTCCTCATCTCACGAGCACCCCTCCTTTCTTGATTCCTTTCCCTTTAATTGTCGGAAGACATTGGCGCTTCGAAAAAGAACGGTGAAAAAAATAGAGGATCGGAGCGAGAGAGAGAGAGAGAGAGAGAGAGAGCGTTGGAGAAAACAGGGGAAAAAGCAAAGACAGCCAGATAAAGAGGGCGGTGGACGGAGGAAATTGTACACTCTCATGGCACAGAGGTCACTGGGTGCAGCGTGGGGGGGGGGCATTGACTTAAAGTTTGTTCTTAGCATCTGGCCTATGCGTCTTTCGTCTCTCTTCTGGGTGCAGCGTGCACTGGCAGGAATTTATTTTTGATTACTTAAAACTAAGAAGGGCACTTCCAGGCTCCTTCGCTCGCCTTAATTCCGCACAATCGGTGCGTTGGCCGAGCTAGAGAGCAGCACTCGCAGTCCCATGCAACTATCGATGGATCCATTATATTATTAATTATTAGCATCCATATCTGGCCTGCCTGCTCCATCCAGTCAGCAGGGTTGAGTAACATCCCCAAAGTTTGGGATGATGCAGAGACCATGGAACCGCGTGCAACAGGTTGTTCGCCGATAAGAGGTGCATGTGTCTGTATGTGTGTGTGTTGGTGTGCGTGAGTGTGGTCCCTCACAAAGTTTGCCCCTTCCTATACTTCATGGCACAGATAGAACTAGAGATAGAAGGCATACATGAATAGAACAGCCTCACAGAAGACCATATTCACTCTTGTTCTTCAATGATAGCATTGAATCTGCATCACAGGATTCATGTTCAAAAAACAACTTCAAACAGGTACATTTACCTCAATTTTTAATACTTTTTATGATTGAAGTCTTTCCAACTCATCAACCAACTCAATTGTTGCAACATTAATTTTTATATGCAATTAAAATTCTATATAATTATTAATAAGTAATAACAACTCTCATGTATAGTGTTTCTACCTTGCAAAAATGAGTGAATTTACAACTGAATTTAAGTGAATTTCGATGAATTTATGTGAATTTGACTAGGACTTTAAACAGTGAATTCCGATGAATTTATGTGAATTTGCGTGAACCGGCTTTTCTAGGGTGGCAGGAGGGCCTCTAGCTAGGCCTCTAGACAGTGTGTCCCAGTTAGGAAACACCCGGAATATAAATCCTATCATATGTTGTCCTATCCCTAGGCTCCCCATATCAAAAGAAAAAAAAAAAATTAGGCTAAAAACCTAATTAGTTTTTATTATTATTTTTTTTTTATTTTCTAGAACAACACCTGAATAACTGTTGTTTGGGGTGTTGCATGGGTGTTGCACAATGTACAACTGTTGTTTAGAAAAGAAAAAAAAAGAAAAAAAGAAAATCATGCAAAAGTCAATTTTAGGCAATTACTTTTTTTTTTTTTTAATATGGGAAGCCTAGTCATATCCTATCCTAGCTTATTGGCCTGAGCAATTCAAAATGATTTAAAATCTAGGCGCCGCACATAGAAAAAAAAAAAAAGAAAAAAAAAAGTTGGTGGGCATTGACTTAAAGTTTGTTCCTAGCGTCTGGCCTATACGTTTTTCGTCTCTTCCTTCTGTCCTGGTTACTGCTCTCGCTGCTAGCTCTCTCTCTCATGCAACCTCATACTTGTCGCTCCTCCGTCCGAATGCCTTCTAAAAAAAAAAAAATCAAGTGCCTCCAAAAGGAAAAGAATCACTTTCAACTCTGAAATTTACTTTTCCACGCAAAATGTTAACCTAACTCTCGACATAAAAAAAAAAAGGAAAAAAAAAGTTGAGGACGCGCGCCTATTTTTTTTTTCTTTTTTTTTATGTGCGGCCCCTAGTTTAAAATATAATTTAGAGTAATCTGAAGTAATTTAGACAAGTAAACATCAGTACAGTAATTTAGACTAAATTTTAGAGGCAGTAATTTAAAGTAATTTAAAGCAGGTTGTATACGAATCGCTCATGGTCTACGGAGCAGGCACGGTCTCGAAAAGACCCCCGCCAGGCAGATTGGCCTGGGCTTGAAGCATGCCCCCCAGCCCCCCCAAGGCTTGAAGTCTCTCCATGTCAGAGACCAAAGCGTCCACCTGTGCCCTGTACAAACGGAGCTCCGCGTCCTTCTGCGTGCGCAGACTCTCAGCCTCGGCCCTCCACCGCTGCACGCAATTACACAAATTGAAGGAAAGATGCTGGATCAAAAAAGCGGCTGGACTGATCATTGCACACTCATGGATGGACACACAGGCAGTGTCTGTAAGTATGTGTGTGCATGCGGGTCTCTGGGAAACGGCAACTGTTTGCACGTCTCGCTTTTCCCTCACTAGTTCCGTCCTTACCCCTCATCTCTCAAGGAGACGCTTCAATGCACATGCATGCAAACAAATTAGCACAGATAGATGCCCAAACCCCACGCCGCGCCCCGTGACCTGTGCCTCCCCTTCGGCCACCACAAGTCTCTCCATCAGCAGACCCTCCTTCCTCTTCGTCTCCACCACCTGCCTCTGGGCCGTCTCCGCAACTTCAGACTCCAATCCGAGCAACCCAACCTCCAGCTTTCGAAGGACCTGAAGACACAGTCAGTAAGCATGTAGACTGATGAATAGGGAGAAAGATAGATAGATAGAGAGAGAGAGAGAGAGAGAGAAAGATAGATAGATAGAGAGAGAGAGAGAGACGGAGATCCAGACATCCTGATGAACTGCTTGAGCCTGGGGAAGAAGTCCCGAATGGAGGGAGAAGAGGAAGAGGAGAAAGGGAAGCACGGACAAGCAAACAAAGAAGGGGAAGAAAGAAGAAAAGAGAGAAGGAAAGAAAAGGTAGAAGAGGCAGGAAGGAAGGAAGGAAGAATTCAAGAAAGGAAGGAAAAAAGGAGGGAGCAAAGCAGGCGAGGATGAAAAGAAAGGAAAGATGTTGCACCAGTGAGTCACATTGAGCCCATTCAGACAACATTCTGTCCACAGACAGAAATACATAACCAAACACCGAGACAGAAATACATAGCCAAACACCCAGACAGAAATACATAGCCAAATACCCAGACACTCAAGAGCACGTCCCCCCCCCCCC
>JAHBMJ010005734.1:118352-128854 GCA_018398765.1 Chromera velia | reverse complement strand
CGGCGGAACGGAAGAGCGCTTCAACCCCCCCCGCTCTCTCACAGGCGTAAGCGAAAAGAAGGAGACCCCTCATCTCCTCAGGACATTCACCGAGGCCATGCGCCTCTGAGGGGAAAGAAGAAGGCCCCGGAAGGCCGTTTGTGTGCGCAACAGGCACCAGGGCACTTTGGTTCGACAACAGACCCGCACCATCAGCGTGTAACGCGCTGTCTAGAGATGCGCGGACCGACACACCAGTACTGCGGTCCCGGTCTCCACAACAAGCAAAGATCTCTCTTAACAAAGGGAGGTAGTGCACGTCCCGTCTTCCACCTTCCTCGACAGTGAAAAGAGACGCGAGGGCAAGAGCACTTTGGAGGGAGATGTCAGGGGCGACGTCTCGGATGACTGAGACGAACCTTCCCTTCTCCAGTCGCCCGTCACCCGCTGCCTCCGACCTCCTTTCCTCTCCTCTCTTGCCCCTCGCGGGCCCTGACAGTTTCACCGCATCCTCTTCACTCCTCAATCGGTCGACCAGACTGAGGATCACCCCTGACGTCGTTCCCTTTCCCTGCAGCGCAGCTACAATCTGTTGGAAGGCTGTCATAGCCTCCCGAGCGAGTCTGCACAAGGGATGCGGCGGAAGAACGGGAAGGCTGCGACCGACACGCAACGCCCCCCCCGCCTGCGCCTTCTCTTCGAGGATTGCTACCAACCCATTGACCTCCAGGTTCACATGAAGCCACGCTGACTTTATTGTAACACTGTCAGGGGTGACACCCCCTTTTGGCCTTCCCCCGGACTTTCTCCGAGGACCGAAGGCTTCCGAAAAAACGTCCCCGACGGCAGGAAGCCCCGCTTGCTTTGCGAGGACAAACAGCCGCTCGGCTCCGATGAAAGAGGGGGCACCTGCGGACAAGCCTCCTGCCCCTCCCGAGCTTTCTAGAACAATGGCAGACAGGAGACACCGACACGCCTCTGCCTGGCTGATCACCCCTGACGCCACAGAAGTCCCATGCTGCGTGAGATCCCGGTGGGAGAGCAGCCGGGAGATGAGGGAAGGTACAACTACTCTACAGAAGAGGGAAGAGGGAGCAAGACAGTCAGTCAAGTGTCCTTTCCCTCTTCCTGACCCCTCCTCTGCCCACGCAATTCTGGGGCCTCCTGTTGCTTGGGTAACGCCCCTCGCGTCCAAATCGGAACGCTTGTGCAGCTGCAGACACGCGGAGAGGAGAGATGCGGCTGCAGCCCCCCCCACTTGCTGAAGATCCTCGAGGGCGTCGAAGGAAGAGAGACCCCCCACGCTAGCGCCAGCACTGGCAGAGGGGCCGCTTTCAGAGGCTAGGAGTTGGTCGAGAGCGTCGCAGAGCCTGCAGGTAGGAGGAAAGCAGGCAATTAAGCGCTCACTTATCCTGAATGGAAATGGATTCCTCTGCCCCGCCACCGCCATCAATTGGCATGAACAAGAAAGGGGCTGACCACACAGATAAAATGCTTGGCTCCACTTGGGCAACAGAGAAAGAGACCGATCAACAGTCAGACGGGCACAGAGCCAGGCAAAGGCACAGAAAGATAAAACAAAGGCCAAATTCAGTAGAATAGTCGAGTGTGTGTCTCTTCACCTCTTAGATGTGCAAATATGAAGCAGCCAAAAGGGATTAAAGAGGAAAAGAGAATGCTCTGAAGGTCGACCCACCTTTCTGCGTCCCTTGCAAACCCACTGTAAGGCAGCTCATCGGAGAAACTCTCAACTCCCTTTCTTCCCACGACCCCTCTTGGCTGAGGCACGAGGGACGACCCCGGAACGGCCCGAGCGTTTTGCCACCCCTCTTCTGTCTGTCCGAGTGCAGCTGCTCTGAGCATCGATCTCAGCTCTCCCGCATCCCTCAGCAGCCTCGCCCGGCTCTCACTGACCCCCCTCGCTTCCCCAACTGGCCCTCTTTCCCCTGTCTCTGACACCACCCACGCACTCAGACCATCAACCATCGCAATGATATGAGCGACCCGGGATCCACAGAGGAGACGGCAGCTCTCTCTTCCTAGCTCGGACTCCACTGGGATGGAAGGCAACCCCCCGTCTCCCGTCTCCTCCATTTGCCAACTGAGAAGCTTCTCCAAACGCCTCAATTCGGACGTTGCTGTCTCCAGCTGCATCTGCAAAGACGCTATCTTGTCTCTCTCTCTTCCCCCCTCGGCTCCGGAGTGCCCGGCGGCCTGTGTTGGACCGACAACGGAGAGGGAGTCCGGCAAGAGTGGCTCTCCCTTCTTGATCTTACTCACATAGTAAGACTTGACTCTGCTGAGTTCTCTCTCCAGATCCGACACTCTCAAAGAAAGGAAACGCTCCCTCTCACTCGCGTCACCCGACAGAGCCCCCCCACCCCCCCTCCTAGAGACAGACGACACAGACACCCCCCTGCCTACTCCCGTCGACATCCTGCCTCTTCTTGACTTATCACCTACTGCCCGACTTTCCCTTGCCCTGACGCCTCCAGACAGTTCGGCTGCTGCCCTGCTGGCGTCTCCAGAGGGATGGACGGAGTACCGGAAGGAGTCGAACTGAGCACGGAGAGCAGAGACCTTCGACTCATACTCTGCCTCCCGACTCTGAAGCACTCATACAAAGAAACAAAGGGGGTGGTAGAAATCGATACAGAAAAGCAATCAAGTCTGGGGAAAAATCATGCAGGCAGCAAGAAAGCAAGCAAAATGCTCGCAGCCCGGCAGTTAAGGAAAAAAGGAAAGCATCCAGAAGGCAAAAAAGGATCTTTGATGGATGCAGGGTGCGGAACGATCAGGCCTTTTGTCTACCCGCCCAGCTGACCTCGATGAGTTCCTCCAATTCTTTCACCCTTCCCTGCAATTGCTGCACCCTCTCCGTCTCCTCCACAGAGGGTTTTGATTGTTTGATCAGCACAGCCAGGCTGTCTGGGTGTTTCTTCTCGAGGGCAGACTGGAGGACGGAGACGTGCTTCTCCAGAGCCGCAATCTTCTTCAGGTGGGTGGAGGAAGACGAGGAGGCACGGAACCGCTCTACCTCGGCACGCAAACCACTTAGCTCGGCCTCCTGCTCCTTTATACGCCTGCACGCACACATACACACACTCCAACAGCCATAAGAAAGGACGAAGGGAGAAAGGGAGGGAAAGGGGGGGGAGGCAAAGATACAACGAGAAAGGCAGGCAGGCAGACCCCTCCGTCCCTTTTGTACAAAAATCAGTCCCACACGCCTGACCTCGCTTCTGCCTCCACGTATGCGTGTCGGTCTGCGTAGGTTTTGATCCTTTGGTGCAGCGCGTTCATCTTCTTCAGGTGATCATTCAGCTGCATGCAGTAGGGAGGGAGGGAGAAAAGAAGACAATGAATGCAGACGCGTGCTTCTGTGCTGCGTTGAAGGAAGACGGAAGCAAATTCTTCACCCTCTTCTCGTCTCTCGCCCGGCAGGCGTTTCTTTTCTTCTTTCGTTGTCTCCTTCCTTGAGTCAATCTGCTATCCTAGCTGCCCCTCTTTCTGAGGATCTACAAAGCTTCCCAGTACCTGCCGGATCTTATGATGACATTCCTTCGACCTCCTTCCTGCATCTTATTTATTTCAGTTCTGTTGACATGCAGACAGCAACTGAGAATAAGCCTTTGAGCAGTCAAATGCCGCCACTAGAGGAACGGCTAATCATTCATTCACAGCACCCCAGGCTAGCTGACTGACTGACCTGTTTCAAAAGCTGCTCTTCCAGCTCTTTGACTCTTCTGTCCGCGGGCCTCTCCTCAGTGGGTGGGGGCCATGCTGACCCTCTGGGCATGTCCCTGCTGACCTCTCTCGATGAGGGGCTGCGAATAGCAGGGACGGCTGCGATCGTCTCCCCCTGCCCCCCCACCATTTCGTTTCTCTCCGTCAACTGTTGCTGCAGAATTCCGTTTCTTTTTCTAGTTCCCTCCAGCTCCTCCTGCATCTTCACCAGCAGGGACTCTAACTCTGCTACCCGCTTCTCTGTCTCTGTGACGCGCCGCCACGCGACCGGGTTTGCATCTGCAGCCGCTTGGAGTGAATTCAGCTGGGCGGCCTGCCTCTTCCGCTCTGCCTCCAGCTCTTCGTGGTGGGCCCTGAGCCTCAGCCTCAAACCACGATTCGTCTTCAGCCAGCAGACAATGAACACACGCATGTATATGTATATATATATATACATATATGAACCCACACACACACCTTCTCCAGAACCACAAAACTCATCAAGAAAGGAATGAAGGAATGAATGAAGGCCATTCCTTCCCTCCCTACCCGCGGCAGAGGGAGGGAGGGAGGGAGTCATGAAAGAGAGAGAACAAAGATGATCTATCCATCAGGCATCCTTCACAACACAACACAACACGAGACCAGAAGACGCGGAAAAGGAGGTGAATGGTTCCTTCATCTGAGTAACCCCATTCTTACTGTCTAGCTGCCGCCCCTCGGACCTGGCTGAGTCTTTCGTTCTCCGTCCGATACCCTTCGTGGAGTCTCTCCAAGGCGGAAATCTCCGATCGAAGGGAGCGCATCTGTCGCTCGATCTCCCTCTTCTTCTCTGCAGGCAGGTCCTCCAGAGAATCTGCAACACCCCCTTTCTTCATCTTGAGAGTCTCAGTGGAGGTCTCAACCCCTCCTGAAGACCCTGTGCGGACTTTTCCTAACAGACCACGCGCTTTCATTCTCTCCCTTTCCAGAGACTTTTTGTACCCCTCAAATTCCTCCTCGGACTTTCGTATGCGTTCAGGGGAACAGGCAACGCATCCAGGATGACTGGAGGGGGGGAATCTCTGATTCTCTTTTTCCTTCTCTTTCCCCATATCATTCTGCTCCTCTGCAAGACGCGCTGCGTGGGCCGTCTCCATTTCTTTAATCCGATTTGCCTCGCTAACTCTCCGCGTCTCCTCTTCAGCAAGACGGAGCGCTGCCTCTTGTGCCGCCTTCTCTGACGCAGCCAGACGCGTCTCTGTCTCCCTCAACGTATCTCGAAGCCCGTCATTGGCAGCAGTCATGCCGACAAGACGGTCTGAGAGGCCATCGCGCTCTCTTTCGACCCGCAGAATATCGGCTTTTAGACGCCGCACCTCATCCCGGAGCGTTCTCTCTCGTTCCGCCCCCTCGGCCCTCCCATTATTCGCAACTCTGCTCTCCCTCTTCTCTGCATCCAGATCACCCCTCAGACGGAGACACAGATCCTCGAGCCGTCTCACCTCCTCGTCTGCACTTTCGAGCGCTTCGTCCTTCGCAGCGTGCTGACGTTCCAAGAGCTCCACTTTCTTCTGGAGACGGGTCAGCATTTCCATCGCACCAGGAGACCCCAGACCTGCAGCAGCACGCTGCCTGGCGGAAGGGGAAGGGACACCCCGGAATCCGCTCTGGGTTGTCAGGCGGGGAGCAGGGGTAGATTCGGGTGGGAGAAGCCGCACGCTTCCCTTTGAGGCTGCCCCCGCCCTCCCTCCTGGTTCATCAGCAGAAGCCCGGGCAGGGGGAGGAGAGCGGCGGGATGCCGACATGAGAATCTCGAACAGCTGCAGTGAGGGAGCGATGACGAGGCGAAACAAAAGGAAAATGGAAAACACAAAAATCAGTCATCAGGATACTCACTCATTTGGCGTGTGTGTGTGGGGGGGGGAAACCCGACAGCAAAGCAAAAATCAGGTATGACGGATTCTAGGGACCAAGAGAAAACGTCAAAAAGACAAAGAAAATGAGTTGTTGTGAGCCTCAACTTCCCGCGCCTTCTTGTAGCGAGGTCGGCTTGTTGTATGAGTAATCAGTGAGAGAGATCTAGAGGCTGCCGACCTGTGCCGCCACGTCATCGTCGTCATCTTGTGAGTCCCCTGGCACGCCCGGACCGTCTCTGCCCCTCTGCACATGCGCGTGCGCCCCCCCTTCCTTTGAGGACCCCAGAGGCCCTCCAGTCTGCGGCTGGCCCTCTTCCTCTCCCAGGCTCCCCCAAAAGTCCGCAGCAGGGCCCCGGAAGGCAGATTTACGACCGAACGTAACCTCTCCGGATCCCCCCTCTCTCAGGTCTCCACTTCCATCTGCCCCCTCTCCCTTCCCGCCCCCAGTCGGACTGTGCGGAGTTCCCAGGGAGAGAGGGATCGAGGCAGCTGTGCCCCCCAACACCTGCTGCCTCAGAGCAGTGGCCTCCTCAGAGGGCGGACCCGCAAAGACCCCGCCTGATACACCCCCCTGTGTACGGGATGCAGTTTGGGACCAGAGGGGAGATGCTGTCGTGGCCATCGCCCCCCTTTGCTTAACAGTGCCTGCGGATGAATACTGAATGCGCTGTACAGTGTCCAGAGAGGAGCTGCGCAAAGGCATCTGCCCCGTTCCCGTTCCGTGTGTGCCCGTTGAATCCTGCTGGCCGTGTCCCTGTCGTGAACTCGGAATCGATGAGGCGGGTTGCTGGTCTGAAAGGACTGCGGCGGCGGTTTGGGGAAGGTCGGGACATGTGGCGGTCCCCCTCGGGTCGGGTAATTCCTTCTCGCTCTCGAAATCCGATTCGTATTCCCCCTCAGACTCTTTTCCTCTTTGTGCCGGCACGTTCTGCTTGGAGGAGACGCCGGAGGGAGAGGGAGACGGGGCAGAAGGGAGAGGCAGCGGAAGGGGTGGGACCGGGGACTCTGTTTTTCTTGATCGGGGCGAGTCAGTGGGAAGAGGAGGGGAAATGCCCAGAAGGGCAGGCGCAACTTGTGCCCCCCCACTCTCGGCTGAGAACTCGGACTCTTCTGCTCTGTCAGCGGGAGGTTTTTGCTTTTGCTGTTCGTTGTCTTCGGCACGAGGAGAGGATCCGGCATCGAAAGGACGTACAACATCTTCATCTTCTGATGTGCGTTGAGTTTCTTTTTGAAGACGTGTTTTTTCCTTTTCTCTTTCTTGTTCTTCTCTTTCTCTTTCCTTTCTTCGCTCTTCTTCTTTCTTCTGCTCTCGCTGTCTCTCCAACTCTGCTTGTCGAGCCCGTTCCTTCTTTCCCTCCTCTTCTTCTGCCTTCAGTCGTCGTTCTTCCTCCTCCTGCTTCTGCCGCTCTTTCTCTTTCTCCCGCTCCTCACGCGCCTCGTGCACTGAGGACTGAAGAGAACAGTGAAAGAGAGGGAGGACGAGAAAGAAAGACGATGAAGGGGACGGCGATGAAAGTACGACTCCATGGCAACAAAGTGAGTGGAGAACTTCAAAGAGACAAAAGCACAATTGCTTCTTTCTTTGCTTCTTTCATGTCACGCAGACCCACCTGTGTCTTCTTGCCATCAGTAGAAGAGCAAAGCAAAATGAGGAGAAACAACAGCCAAGATTGAGCCAGCAAGAGAAGACAACTCCACCAAGACTCGACTTTGCGTCTCCATTGACCGATGAGAATGAATTGGCCGGGGCTTCACAAGAAGAATGGACGACAAAAAATGTCCCCAAAGCGAATCCACACACACACCCATGCACTCGCTGACCCTGAGGATGTTTGCAAACTGCGCGAAGACAGAGGCTCCCCCCTTCGACGTTCCTCCGTCTCCTCCCGCGTCTGACGCCCTCGCACTCTTCTCGGCCTCGTCTGAAGGAAGGAATTTGGAGAGGGCGGGGCGGCGGATTGAGGACGAAGAGAAAGTAAGCGAAAGGCAAGCGCATGAGGGAGAGGAGAACAATGGCAAGGCAGAGTAATGAAGCTCACGTTCACGACCGTCAACGAGAGAAGCAAGCGAAGAGAACGAATTGGTGACGCAGAGTAATGAAGCTCACGTTCACGACCGTCAACGAGAGAAGCAAGCGAAGAGAACGAATTGGTGACCGCTGTCTTCTCTCTCTCCATGTACGTCCATGTGTGCTTTGTACACTTTCTTTTTCGGCATTCTTTCATATTCTGGGTGCTCCCTCAGAGACAGGGAGAATAAGTGAGTCAAACACGAGGGTACCAGAAAGAGGGGAGACCCAGAGAGGGAGAGCCAAACCAAAAGCAAGTCACGGAAATTACATCGCTCTCATGTACAGAAGCAAGCAGGTACACCAATGGAGACAGAAGAAAAGGGAGAAAGTAATAAACCCAAGGCAAGCCAACCCCCCGACCCACCCACCATCAGACACCGTCCCCCTCTCACGTTCCCCTTTAGCCCCCCGAGGCGAAGACGTCCCAGATCTCGTCAGCCCTCCCTGCAGATTGGGGCGCAGACAAATGAAAAAGAAGAGCCACGCGAGCAGGCTTCAGAAAAGAGAATGAGAGATACAGAAAATGGAAGAAGGAGTCCCTCCAAAAAAGGAAATTGCCTCTCAAAACGGCATGCGGGAAAAAACGGCAAGAAGCACGCAGCAAAAGGACCAAATGAAACAAATCGAAGAACATCAATCAGTTCCTTGCTCCCTCACACATTCACCTGCCGATCTTGCCCTTTGTGACACATGTGAGGTGTGACTGACTGACTGACTGACTGACGGACCCGAAGGCTCTGGCTCTCGAGGTCTGAGAGTGTCCCGCTGACAGAGACTCTCCTCCTCTGTCCCCCTCCTCCGCTCTTTCTCCTTCTCGTCGAGGGACCCCGCGAGCTCCCTGGCTGGTCCCTTTCCCTCTCGGGGGTGGACCTCGGTCCCTTTCGGCCGCCTGGTGGTTGCACGAGAAGCAGGGAAGGAAAATGTGAACGGACGAGCAAATCGCTGAATCGATAAAGGGAAAAGGGCGAGGAGAAATACATGAATAAGCGAATGAATCCTTCAAGCAAGGGAAGAGTCAGCGGAGGAAGAAAAGAGAGAACCTGCCCCCCCCCTTCCCCCCCGAAAACAAATAAACCATCAACATGCACGACCAACTCACTCCCTCACCTTTTCCCCTTCCCCTCAGAGACTCCGGAGATTCCGACCGGGACTGTCCATTTGACCCTGAATCTTCTGATGAGTCTCTTTCTTTGTCCCTGTCTCTCCCTCTCCCTCTTCCTTTCTGCCTTCCCCTTTCCTCCTCCGACTCGGAGGAAGGCTGGAGGGAGAAGGAGGACGAAGACAGAGAGAGCGAGAACGAATCTGCAGGACCGAGGTCTCTCTCTCTCCGTCTGTCACCCTGAGGAGACCCTCCCTTGTCCTTGTCCCTTCCCCTCCTCGACTGCTGCGAAGACCTGGGTCCCTGTCTGCTGCCTCCAGACGAACGGTGAGCTTCCCCTCGGTCGGCAGCACCCTGCAAAGATCCCGCCAGTCATAATAAGACGAAAACTTTCGACGAAAGTCTTTTGCGAACACTCATAGAGAGGCAACATGTGCCTATACTGCAGGGCGTCCCATCACTTCCATGCATCGACAACACCCAGGGGCCTTGAGAGTCTCCCAATTGTCCTCCCAACCGATTGACTGACCTTCTTTCTTGCCCCTCCCTTTGCTCCCTTCAATTCTTTCTGCTGCTGTGCGAGAGTAGAAGCGAAGTTCAAGTTCAGGTCTACAGACGCGTAGGGGTCGTCGTAGGCGCCCACAGGCATCGTGCCTGGGGTCACGCTCCGCCTCCCGGGTGCCTGCTGGTAGGCCTGCAGGCATCAAGCAGAAGAGAGAGAAAGAAACAGCACACACACTTGGCTCGAAGACGAAAAAGAAAAAAGGGCTGCAGGATAGGGACAGATGCACTCACTCCGCCAGAGAAAGTTCGAAGGACCGGTCGAACGAATTCATGGAAGACCGAGAGAGAAAAAAGAGGGCAGAGAGAAATGCAGAGGGACGACAGTTGGGTTCTCCCTTTCACCCAGGCAACAAATCTGTCCGGCTTTCCAGCCTCTTCCTGTCTCTCGGCGAGTCTTTCTGGCCATCTCCCTGCTTGCCCTGGAGCAGTTGGACTTCCACTGACACACGCAGGAACACCCATCCTAAGATCCCATGAGTGAGCAAAGGAGGCCGCTCATTCATGCAGACAAATAGAGAACTGACGGGGTATCCTCCCACGAGGTGGTCGTCCTCCTGGTCCGACGACGCGTCCAGGAAGCCCCCCAGGCCACTGGCGAACTGACCTCGACCGTCTGCGAGAAGAACACACATGCGGAAAAGTTGATTGGCGGAGGGGAACGCATAGCAGGGGGTGACGAAGTGGCAGGGAGACTGCGGAGAGAGGCCAAAAGAGAAGGGGAGATTGAGAGGGAAGACAGCTGATCAACAGGGAGAGTGGCTCGAGGGCAAGAGGCAGGGAGATGACCGATCCATTCGGTCAAGAACCCGAGAAAGAAGCCGGGAAGGAACCTGGCAAGAAGGGACGAAAATCAACATTGGAAGGCAGTCCGTTGCAACGAAGAGAAGAGATCCCTCCCGAATGGATCGAGGAGACGGGGGCATGAATCAGTCTGACTGACTGACACATCGCTGATCGTTTCCCACAAAACTCTTCAGCGGTCTTTTCCTGGCACACATGCACCCGGTCCTCGTGCAGTTCAGGCGTCTTTTACTGAATGAGCTTCCAGAACACTCAGAACAATGATCGATGAGGCCTGACTCATCGTCGATGGCATTGATTGTGGTTGCATCATGTTGGCGATCCGAAGGCATCCAACAACTGGACGTTGGATCCCCCCCCCCCC